>KK115172.1:2494148-2506811 GCA_000611955.2 Stegodyphus mimosarum
CAGAGGTAGAAACCTCTTAGTGTGTGAGAGCTTAGTCTCAGATCACGGTCACGCCGCTCAACGTTCGTCTGACCAGCTAGCAGTTTAAATTTATAAGCCCTAGTGCTTACTACGTGATTGCATTGTAAAACAATTTGAAGTGCGTTAGTATTAGTATATCTTGCTACGCACCATTTTAGGTAGAGGCCAATCTTCGCGAATTGCTCTGCGAAGCAAAGTTTGATTTAATTTCTATTTTAGGTTTAATATTTAAAATTATTGATTGTTAAGTTCGACCCAAGTGCGGTCTTTTACTTTCTGTATCACTCCCGAGTTGGGAAGTTTGTATTTAATAGTGATTTAATAAAAGAGGATTTCAAATCCCTTCACGTGCAGTTATTATCCAGCCCAGCAGTTACATCAGAACATAGCGTACCTTCCGCTCCCTGTTCCAGTTCAGGACTGAAAACTTTAGGTTAAGAACCCTTTACAGAATTTACCATGTTCTCCAAAACACGCGAAGAATGCACAGTCCTCATAAAGGTTTTTATGCCTTTAGTTAATCTGCACGCAATAGTTGCAGAATTATCAACAATTTAAAAGTTGTTTAAGTTCCACTAAGCCTAACGATACTGCAATTTGTTTGCATTTGAAACTTTGTAGCATACTGAATTAAGTCAGTTTCTGCACCAACTTCATGTCTTTTTGCAGACTGGAGGCAAACGTTTTGTGCACCAAAAATTTGTCTTTCTGTTTAATTTTAATTAAATTTAATTCTAATTTTGTAATGGCTTTTAAGTCTATTTGGTGTTTTAGGCTTTTCAGTATTTTACAATTTTTAATGAAGATATTTCGAGTTTTTATGTGTTTTATCCTTGTTGCGAAATGAGAAGTGAATTGAATGAATAGAAAATCTATATAGAATGAATAGAATATCTAATGAAATTGTGGGAAATAAGTTTATATGAAATGCAGGAAAAAATGTGCATGTATTTTATTGCATTTTCAGACGCTCAATAATGTTTTCTTCTATTAGAAAATGTCAAACACGAATCAGTAGATCCGTTTTCAAAATGATTTTCATAGCATTAATTGCGTTATTATAATATTTTGGAGGAATGGGATGGAAACAAAAACATGATTATTTTGAAACTGGTAATTTTAGAAGATGAAGTTAAACTTTTACTTGACAATTTAAAAATTAATGCTTCAAATTAGAACTATTGTACAAATCATCATGCATGCAAGTTTCTCATTTCCAAACGGAGCTTGATCTTTCAAAATCCTACCTCTCTTCTGCCATAAATAAATCTAGTTTGAAGGCTACTGCTTGTCTTCCACGAACCTTACAAAAATAAAAGCTCTTATTTCGCCCGTGACGACCTCTAGCGGCAGGCGAGGAAAATGATTCGAATTGCCGAAAGAATTGCACGGAAAATCGAAATATTCAAGAATTGTCTCAGATTTCTGACTAGTGAAGTTTGGCTAAAATGGTTAACTTGGAAACACTAAGCAGAAAACGTAAAAGAAAAAATTTCCCACTGTAGGATTAAATATAGTTTGAGATAGAAAGAGTTTTGTTTACCTTCTTGTATATTTTGATAAATATGAGGTTTTGGACGGTAGTTAATTTACAAATAAAAGGAGTTAATGAATGTGATCTTTTCTCTACCCTCAATTTGTATACCCTTACGTATCTCGGTGCCCCTTTACTGAAGGACCTTTAAAAAAATACATGTGAATCGTAAGAGAAAAGCTAAAATATTAATGCCACGTGTTCCCATCTTATTTACTATTAACATTTACAACATCCAAACACAAAGAAATCAATATTGGTTTACACGGTTTAGCATCAAATGCGCCATGCACATATGGGTATAGCTTTTCCTTTTCAAAGATTCACAAGATGAAACTTTTCTGCATTTTGCCTTTGCAAATTCGACGTATTTAATTTGTACTAATGAACAGATATTTAGGATTAGGGAAAATTTCAAAAATCAAGTGATCTTTCACTAGGATTCAAATAACGGATCTTCCAGTGCTAGCTGGACGTACTAACTAATTATACTAGAGGCCTCAGACACGCAGGCCGAATATGAAGAAGCTGATTGGCCACCTTGTACGAGGTAAAAGAAGTACTGTAATGGCGAAAGATTTTGGGTATTATATTTCAACAGAAATACCCATTTTGACATTTCCTGAATACATTTGGACTTCTTTTCTTCGTTTGGCGATTTTGCGTCGGTTCACTCTGAATGCCCGTTTCACTTTTCAATTTGTTGCTGCTAAATATTATCGTCCTGCATTATATTTAAAGAAACTAAATAATGAAGGATCTGCATAAATATACGTATGTTTCTTGCATAGTGATAAAACGACGTTACCTAGAACCATCCAATTTTGAATGACGTAATCCTACTGCGAATATGGGCATTTGGAAGCCCAAATTTGAAATTTGGAATTTGTTTTATTATCGATTTCATATTTTGCAAAAATTTTAACGAATTTTTGATGAACAAACTGAAAGATTTTAAAGCGAGCAATGGCAACGTTGTACGGAAAAAGCCTTTTTGTTTCCAGCGCGTGAGATTGTGTATCGGAAATTCTAAAGATATGCTCAATTTAAAATTATTTTGCGATATTGCTCTTGAACTGAATTTTATGGTTAAAGTGCAAAGAACATGATATTTAATAAACAAAGGTAACACACAAAATGTAAAAAAACGCCCCTTTGGACGTAATTTAATATCTGAAGCCTTTCAGAATTTTTTTGCTTGACGTCTATTGGACATAATAAAGAACTCCTTTCTCAAAATGGAGTGTAAAAGGAATTGAAAATGGATTCAAGAGGGAAGTTTTCGGAACATCTGTACTTACGTACGTGCCTACGTATGTATGCATGTATCTCGCATAACGCAAAAATGGTTAGCAGTAGAACGTTGAAATTTTGCGTATGGGACTGTTATAACATCTAGGGGTTCACCTCCCTTTTCTATTACAATCGCCAGTACCAAATCCCATCCTAGTGAACGAAAGGCCTGCATGGGAATTTTTTTAGCTTTCACCAAAGTCAGTGCACAAAAAATATTACGCGTTTTCAAACCCTCCAGTTCACTGACGTTGCCTGAATTACAGAAGTTACAGAAACGAACACAGCAGCGAATAGTTGCTTTTGAACGACTATGACTCAGTAACATCACTCACATTTGGTTTAATTGATTATGATAAAGCCTACCAAGAGCTATCTGCCTAAGGAGAAGTATGCCTTTGTGGAGGGCTATCTAAGGGAAAATTGCTTGCATACGCGTCACACATTGAAAAAACTACAAAAACGTCCATGCAGGCAGCCCATTCGCTTGGAATGGAGCTACCAGTGCTTCGCGATTTTAGCGCTCGGCAGCTGTTAGACCAAAACATCACTTGCTCTCAAAAATTTATGATGACGCTCAAAGATAGTAACCTTGCTTTTCCTTAAGTGTAAAGTGAATATAAACCCATTTCACTCAGAAAGTCCTTCACGAAGACATCTCTTTTTCCTAAATAAACAACCATTTATGCTTTGCACTTATCAAACAATCTCATCCAAACGGAGCATGTGGGATTACGTTCACGGTTGCGAACGTTGTGAGTTGTATTTAATAAGGCAACAGCGGTATTATATTTAATAAGCGCTTCATTAAATGAACTAAAGCAATTGAGGAGTAAAATTTATGGCATAAACATAAAAAAAAACGTCAAAAAATTGCAAAATTTGGAATCACGAAGTTAATTAGTCGCGTTGGAATGCAGCAGACGTTGTACGTAATAATTCAACATGCGTGTCGGAATTCAAAATAGCATGAAATATAGTAGAATGGAGAACTTGGACATAATACGAAACACGTAGGAAGAATTTCTCCCCTAGTAGAGGAAAATGAGGCACCTAACAATCCACTTTAAGCGTCAGTATAATTAACTTTGCTCAATGAAAATAAAAATAAACTTTTGTAGGGAAGCAGACTTGAAGGGCATCAGCATAATTATCATCAATCCCGTCACGTTCTATCAAACAAATTGTATTCTATGAGCGCGCTCATCAGAATTGCGTTTCGTTAGCTGCATATGGACGTTTACTGGAGTGAAATGTCGACAGTAGCCTGTATCGAGCTCAAAATGTCCAGTTCGTTGAATGTCCACGGACCAATGGACTCAAATATATGGTATCAGTAATTGGTTCATCAGTAAATGATATAGCAGGGAAGACCTGACTTATGTTGAACACGAAGTGGAAAATGATACACATCTTTTTATACATGCAAGTTAAAAAAACAAAACTGATATTTTATTCATGATAAATATCACTCAGTCTCATGTAATCTGGACCTTCAGTGTCTTTTTGTCGAGTGGGACCGAAAGTAAACTTTCAGTTTTATACACCGAAAAATCTGCCTTCTTGCTGTTTGCTTTTGCGTAAAAACTTTAATTTTAATTGTAATTTTTTTAATTGTTTTAACTGTATTTGGTGTTTCTTGTTTTTCTATATTTTTCAATTTTTAATAAAGATATTTGGAGGTTTTATGTATTTTTTTTGTCTTGCCGCGAAGTGAGAATTGAATTAATTGAATGAGAAATATGTCTCTAATGAATTTCGAGGAAATAAATTTAAATGAAATACAGCAGGAAATGCGCATAATTTAAATTCCGTAGACGAAATTCATGTAGTATCCGCATCAGACTATAGTATAGTATCCGAGAATAAGCAATTCGTTTTATTATGTTACGAGTAATTTAATTAATAAAATGAGTAAGTTAGTTTTATCAAACTTTTTCTTGTTAAAAGTAAGAAAAAAATACTGCACTGAATTTTTAATAATCTGAATTTGTACTTGAACCCATGGCGGAAAATATAAAAACAAAAATGCATTTACTTATAAAATATGAATTAGGAATTAAAATTTTGTTTAGTGTTTATAACACGACATATTTTGTAGTAGTATAATCAAAAAGAGCAAACACACAGAATTTATGTTTCGCTTCTTATTTACATGCATTTATTCGATTTTGAGCAATGCTACGCATTTAGTTTATAAAGCATTTGCTCCCTCCTTTCCGCATGGCTTTGTGATATAACTGTAGCCCACTAGGCGCGTATTCGAGAGCTCCAAGTTCGAGTCCGGCGACAGCATTGCACATTTTTTACATCTTTTGCTTCGAAAAAACCTAAAGATTGTAGAAACGGCGCCCGATTTAAAAGTTGATCGTAAACTGAAAGAACAATAATTCTTTACCAGCAGGATTTGGCTACTGGGTTCCATAATGCCCAGCCGCCCTTTGAAAGGGGAGTGTATAAGGTATTTTCTTTCTCCCTCTTCCCAGGATGCTTTCGTGGTGTAACGGTCAGCGCATATTCGAGTCCTGGCGAGGGACACTGCACATTTTTCATATCTCCAGCATTAAAAAAAAAAAAAAACCTAATGACTTTACAAGTTCATTTTTCTTTAAGTGCTCTTTTGTTCGTGAAAAGGATTTTCAAACGTTCAATGAAAAACGGAATTATTACAATGGAATGATTAAAAATGGAATTATTACGAAACTCTACATTATATATTTAAAGTAGCCACATTTGATCATTGAATTAGATCTCCTTTTACTTTTTATCGTATTATATAATACTTAAGTATGTGTTCCGAGGAGAATGGCTGTTGATAAATAGTTGGGTTTCAAATAAAAGAAAACATTTTGGTTTTTTCCGTTTCTCTGAAAACAGAACGGAACAAACTTGAAGCTATATCTGCTGAGAATTTTTAAACAATTAAACTCAATTAATGTTCTCTAACTTCTTTACAGCTGACAATGGAATCTTGAAAATTTAAATTATTTTAATATAAAGAAAAGTAAACTGTTATGGCAACTGTATATTTGACATGTATACGTGATTTTTAGATATAATATTCTATCCATTTTGACTTTTTTATAGTTTAAAACCACAGTTTCGAATAAAGTTAAGAATTTCACCTCTCCACAGACAGAAGTATCATAAAATTTCTAATAAATTATTGCCATTATTTCTGAAGTTTTAGGAAAACTGCATTTTTCTTGATAACGTTTTTACTTTTCAGAAAGTACAAATAATACTTTGCCTATACATTTTTCTCACTTTTTTTTAAAAGTCTCCGATTAATCTTCCAAATTCTGTCATCTCTTAGTTTCCAAAAAGCGCTTTAATGTAATACATTTTGTTGAATGTGTCATAAATTGTCAGTGAAAATATTTCTGAGAATAATTCGAACTAAAATTTCACAGAAGATGCTTTATTTAAAACAGTCATTTATCAATACGTTTTATGAATAATTTTACACTATCCTAAAAGTATATTGAATAATGCTCTCTGGAGGGAATAAAATAGATGTTCAAAGTTTCTGCTTTTGAGTGAAAGTTTTTTATTTGGCATCTTAAATGGATAAAGATTTTTCATTCATTTTCGCAAAAGATATATTCCACAACTATTGAAAATTTTTTAAGTGAACTAATACGAGTTTATATGTGACAGTATCCAAATATTTCATTGTAATATCCTTAGAATTCCATGCATCAAAGTTTAGTCCATTGATCAACGTAAACTGTATAAGAAGTTTTTTGTCTTGAATCACCACCTCTCATGAAAAATAAGAATTTAGTAATTTATAAACTACAACGAAAGCTATTTTTTAAGAATTCCTTAGTCACTTTATAAAAAAATCGGAGTATCAGTTTGTCACATGATTCGAAAGCATAAATATCTTCAATGTAGATAAAAAATAAATGTCATTTGAAAGAATGTTTATTTATAAAGTTAGTTTTGCCATGTTTTCAGCGTATAGCAAAATTTCCGCAACAATGAGCTTTTAAAATAATGTTATTCCATCAAACGTCAATCTGAAATATTCTGTGTCTTCAGATCTCTTTCTTGTATTTTGTATATTCTACTTCATGCAACGTATGCAGAAAAATCCAATGTGGAAATTTCAATTGTTAAAAAAAGCAACTTATCTTGGTATTGTTTTCAACAACAAACTCACATGGACAAAACATTTAAAAAATATCACTCGGGAGACTATGCGGGTAAATAATAATCTCACCCGCTGCTTGGCAGCTTCGCAAGATCAGACCTTTACAAAAGAGACATATTTGCAGGGCAATAATTCGCTCTGTGTTTACGTATGCTTCACCGGCGTAGGCAGCTTATTCGAAGAAAAGACATCTCTAAACTGCAAGTAAATGTAAAACAAGTTTCTTAGAATCATTACGCTTGCGCATTTTTACGTTTCAAACAATATCTTGCAATATCTTACATGATCCTCGAAAAAGACAAAAATGCTTGTCCTTACGCAGCTATCCTATCCAGGGATTCTTAACTTTCCGACCTAATTCATCTCATATGTTTCACACACATCTGATCTCAATTTTACTTGTGAGATTTTATTTAATGTATCTCATTTGTTCAAGTTGTATGTTTTCCGCTATTATTATGTATTGCATATCTTATTATTGTATATCTTATACATTGTTTATATTTTGTATATATCGCACAGTATCATGCACTTAACTTACGACTTATTTCGCTCTCTGGTACTTTGTGTATTTTATTTCACATTTCACTCACCACTCAGACGCTTCACTCCTCAGTCAGATTTCCATTCGCCTCTCCATCGTTAGCTTTTGGCTGATTTCGAGCCTTGTGACGCATAGTCACCCCCTCTTCCTCACCTCACCTTTGACTTTCTAACATTACGCTGCCCAGACTGATCTACGTTTTGTGCCTTATGGCTTAAGTTCATACAGCCGGATACATCGCACTTCGCACGATATCCCGGCACAGACTAGACTAGATTCAGTAGAAGTGCTCAGAAGTTCTTAGAGCGGTATCTACCTTCCAGCCACGTTGTTACTTAGCCTTTCGTACCACGAAAGGCCGTAGTCTTACGTGTGTGTGAGCATTCGCCGATGAGTTTTAATTACGGGCCAACAGGGTGAGGTTATCTTTGAACAGCTTTGATTAAAGTTTAGCTTATTAGAATTAGTTTAATTTCTTATCTTCTATTTTAAGTTCAAGTCAAGTCTTTTCTTTAAGCCCGAGAAGGGGCCATCTGTGAATGTTTTTTTTGAGTGAATAAAAGGTTTTTTAATCTTTTTTGGACTTATATTTTATATAGTTGTAAGGAGATGAGCAAATAATCTCTAGACACTCCCATAAAAGTTCTAGTAGCCAACGACACGTAAATTAGCCAGAATTTTGTAAAGTTATAATAATTCAAATATTTATTAATGAAATGTTATTAATAAATATTTTGTTTACATATCTAAGACTAATTTGCTTACATTTTATAAAGAAATAAATGCTAGCTAAATGAGCATCATATATAAAAAAAATACATTTTACTCAAAGCAACGACAGAAAGTATTTTTAGTGGAACATATCAGCATCTGGAAGTTTACTGGAAGACTGTCCCACAAGTACTTAAAGTTTTAACAAAAAGCCATCCGGAAAGGAAAATTATAAAACTTATCCATTTCTTTTTTCCCTTCTAAAAAACTTCTCAAAAGAAACGTATTTTAAATATACGACATTGAAATGAAATTTCGATGCCTTCTCTGAAGAAGAAATTTGAATATTTCTTTCTAGGTATTGGAATGCCATCTTCGATGCGCCTCTGGAATATGTTTCCTGCAGCTATATAGATTTTTAAACATGAAAGCACCTTACCTGATATCCAGGAGCCATTGAATAACCTTGGAACGTATACACCTTCCATGACGTCATCTAGTTCCATTAGAGGATGCCGAATCCTAGGACCCTGATCCTCTGCAAAGAAAACAATTGAATGTTGAAATTAAATACTAATGAAATTTTATAAAACTTTGTCTAGTACTAAGCATGAAGTACTTTTGAATTTAAGCTTTATTGTAAATTGAATTTAAGCATATTTATTATTCTCGAAATATCTTGACATTTACCTGTAAAGTGCCAAGTGAAAAGTTTCATTTTACAATGTGTGTAGTTGGAGCAAGATCATAGTATTCAAGTATATATTGATATGTACGAAATCGATTCGTTACATTAAGAAGTATTTACTCGAACATATATGTTAATATATGTATGTTGTGTAAATTAAATTGCAGTTATGAAAATTTCGCAGTTTTCATAACTTCCCAAGAAGTTAAACAAATATTTTACTTTAAAAAAATGAAAGCCATTTTTCCTTCTGCCACCTACTAACACCAAATCATTATAATTTGAAAATCTTTAATATAATTCTTAAAAAAGCAAATTTTTAATACTTAGCCATTAAGCTAAAAAATCGCACATCCAATTGTATTTACAAAAACGAGGATAAAATTAAATAGAGCTAAAAAAAACGATGCTCAAAGCGAAAATTATTCGTATTATTTGTAGTAATTATTTTCTTATATTTATACATTTATTATTAAATCTTACAAACATATTCATACAAATTTGCAAACAATGGATTGATATAAAAATTTGCTATTATCATTAGTTTTTTTTAATGAAGTTTACAAGTGAGAGAATTAAGAGAAATTTATCTTATCAAAGCATATAATATATAAACTTTGAAACTTCGTATATTAACTACATTGATGGTAGAAATTTTAACAAAGTTTGCAAAATATATGTTCAAGTAGAACAACCGCCTCACCGAAAAACATTTGTCTCTCTGATTTTGGGAAAATAAATTTTTTGTTGAGTCAAGTTCCAGAGATACAACACACCCGACGAAAGTCTCCCACGAAAGAATTCGTTAGCGTACTCTCTTTGCATATAGTTCAAGGAACAATAAATGTCGTCAGTCCGCACTCAATTTGTTTTTTCTTTTTTTACAAAGTCGCCGCTCTGTTACCTTCCGTAATGGAATCATTTTTAACTTTCTTCTTCCAGGTTTTCAACATACACCCGTAAGAAACACTTTTTCAAACATCTGTCCGCTTGTCGGTCCCGAGGTTTGCTTCTCATTAAGGACAGTAAGGCAACATCTCTTTTGATCCTTTGTTCTAGTTGCAATCAGTTTTAGTGGCGTTTACCGCTAGTTTTCTATCATTAGGGATAGTCTTGTATTTAAAATCTCTACAAAACAATATCCTCAGTACCTTTGCAACTCTTTTAGAATTGTATATTGAACATCTTACGAACTTCTTCAGAAATTACAGTTATGCGTTTCGCTTGTATTCAGAAGACTGACGGTTATAGTCGAAATTACCAAATCAGTCAAGAAAAACCATATTATACAGAATCAATTATAATAACCAAATAAAGGAACGACAACATTACTTCTGTATACACCACAAAAAAGACTTTAAAATAAGCGATTATAGCTCTGGTGACATGGTAGTAAGGTAAGAAGGTATACATGTTTGTAACAACATAGTGTCTTTGCGGTTTAGGGGTACTAAAATTAACTTAATTCCTTTCGAGTGGTTGTTTGGAAGGAAAATAAGGATAGAAGAGTCTTGAGACCCGTTTCCCAGGTGATTCTCCTTCAAAATTGTAACAGTGCAAGGCAATTTGTACTCTCAGCTATGAGACGTCCAAGACTTAAGTTCACTTTAAACACAGCTCTTGCCCCTTGATCTCGATAAAATTCATGACCTTAGTCTGATGTTAATGTCAGACAAGTGAGATCAGTCACAATAACAAAAGCAATTGCCCATTTAATACCAAAATTCTGTAAATCTTTCTGTTCGAAAAGTCAATTCGAAAATCAAACATTCTTGGAAAAAAAGTATTTTTTATCAAGATTTTATCAAGTACAATGGGACTGATTTTTATGCTGAAACTCTTTACTAGTATTATAGACTACAGAAACACATCATCCGGATCATAAGTTCATCAAATTAAGATTTGCAGATCAAAGCTTGAGAATATGTATCATTATTTCTAGACCCCTATGGAGGTGTTTACTGTTACGAAGTTTAGTATATATGTGGGTAATTTTAGTGGTATTATATATAAATCGTAGTATCTCTTCAATAATGTGACAGAAATGTCCGAAGATTCCAAAGTTCAGCCAAAAAAATAAGATTACAGGTCCATTTAACATTGAAGTAAATGGCTATTTCACTAAATTGGCGGAATATCGCCAAGCTGACGATGGCTTAGGCAACTAATAGTTTCACCAAATATGCAGAGAAATCGCCAAAAGTCGTCAAATTTGGCGCCATTTAATTGCATTTAGTCCGATCCATGTATAACTGTTATTTGTCTGATTCCTATACGTAACTGCAACTGTATCCGGCCCTATATGTAGCTGCAACTGTATATGGCTTCCAGCAATTTCGAGAAATCGAAGGTATTGGAAATTTCTCAGCGGTCGGAGGAAAACTAAATAAGACGGAGGGTGTATAAGTTCTGATTTTTTGTTTAGAGTGGACTTCGGTCAAGAAACTGAAGTGTTGAGGGATTTAAGTGCAAGCTTCGTCTTTTAGATGCATTTTGCATTGCGTTGTGTGTAACGCTCTTAGTAGTTTGAATTGTAACTACTGATTGTGTTTTGTGATACTGAGAAGAGCTGTACGAGTACTTTTGTGAAAATTTCCCGAACTGTAACGTGTTTCTTTTGGGAAAATAAATTTTATTAGGCTATCATCGATTCTGTGCGCATTCAATCTATTACGAACCCATATGCACGTAACAGTACCATTATAATATGTCATTATATAGCAGAATGTAAAAATAAATATATTAGTAATGTAAAAATAAATAAAATAAAATAACAGCAATAAGAGTAGAAAGTTAAAAAAATTCGCTCTTCTTATATCGTTAAAATTTATTAAACAACAATTTAGGTGCTGAAAAAATCAAGTTGCAAGGATCCTTTTTTTATTTAAAGATCCTATTCGATCGCCCTGTAGTTTATAAATATAAAACTTTAAATAAATGGACGCTTATCAGAGTAAAAACACTGAAAATCTGATTAAAAAAAGCTCGTTTTAAGAAGTTACGACCTCATATTCCTTTTTGAATAAAAAAGGTTGAAACGTGCAGATGAAAAGAAGATCTGGGCGTGATGAAAGAGAAGAGAAATTAGTGGTGATTACGGAAAAGGGAGCGGAAATTAGCGGTGATTGGGACCTGAACGTAGGAAATGAAGTCCAGTTTAATGGAAGAAATAAAACCACTAGAGGACAGGACGATAAAATATTCAAAAGAGCAATGAGCAAAGAGCGTTAATTACAGACCAGAAAACGTGAGGGAAGAGTAAATACTACGTTAGTAAAAGTGACTTTCAAAAATGGTAAAAAATTTTGCGAATGGAAAATAAACTATAGGAAAGAATCTTATCTTCAACCAGGACAGATATTAGTGATAACGAAGTAGTCAGAATAAAAGGAAATGAATGCCAGTTAATGGTGTTAATTAAATAAAAGTATAATGAAATGCAAGGAACTTTATCACTTTGTACACTTTTAAAAGTTTTCTCAGTTTATAGTCTTTCTATATACAAACTTATAATGTCTTAATTTTTTCTTTCTGAGTACTTAGTCATCATGCCTTAAATTATCGTCAAGCCGCCAAAGAGGGATAAGAGCCCGAGTTCGAATCTCGGAGAAGGCATTGATGTTTGTAAACGTATAGAGTCTGTGAGGCATGAGAGCACTTAAAATATGCGGTGAGCCGAAAATCTTCTGGAACGGTTGCTGGTAGGGGAAGGG
>KK115172.1:2506832-2521218 GCA_000611955.2 Stegodyphus mimosarum
CTGGTAGGGCACCCTCCGAGACGCTGTCCTTCAGAATTAGGGACAAAACTAACTCAAGTAGTACTTTCACTTGTATGCTGCCCAAGGCTCTTGTTAATGAAAGGCGCAATCTTGTCTCCTTGCCACGATTAATTTCGTGGACTTGCTCTGACATCAGACAAGCTAAATTAGTCACAGCAACAACAACGAAATACGATGGAGAATTTAAATTTTAAAATGGGAACGTCTATACACTTTCGTACAATCTTCATTTCTTATTTTTTGTACATGTTTTTTTGAAGAACGTGAAAACAATAAAAGTGTAAGAATTCAGAAAACCTTGATTGTGGAAGCGATCAGAAACATTCTGAGTAGAAATGCTGTCCTCCTTCATTACTTGCAAGGAGATAATATCTGTAGCATATATTCATTTAAAGAAATCTTAATCACAATCATTATCTTTAAATCGAAATCTTTATCTTAATCACGGATACTATAAGTAGTACATATTCAGTTTTAGAATAATTTGACAATTTCAGGCTATTAATTCTTCGGGGAAAGTAACATTCAGAATGACTGTATTGATTGCCAGGTGAATGTATTTCATTTTCAAAATTTTCATTTTGAAAATTATTTACACGACTATTTTTAAACAATTACAATGACTCCCAAAAGTGTTCGTAGACTTATGATTTTCATTGAAATAGGGTTCTATCCATTAATTGAAAGTAAACTTTCTGAATGAAGTTTTAATAATAAGACCTATAATCTATTCGTAACAAAACTACATGAAATGTTTTTAAAATACAGAGAAACTTTAATTTTAAAGCAATTAACAATCAAAATATGACAAACATTTAATCTCACAAAAGTCTTCGTACACTGAAATATTTTTGGATAAAATCAAAATTAGAATTATCGTTTGCCGCTTTTTTTTAATTTTTGCATTGTGGTGGCATTTAAAAAGTCGTTTGCTTTAATTTTTTATTGTTTACTTCATAATATTCTATTTATTATTGAAACATGGGTCGCAGTCGTAAAGAAATTACAAACAGCTTTCGAAAATTGATAATTTTTCACCATAGTAGTGGTAAATCAATTCGAAATATCGCTAAATTAGTTAATTTATTCCATTCTACAATGCAGTATGCGATAAAACGCTTTAAAGAAGAAAATCGGACTGAAAACAAGGTAAGAAAAGGTCGATCGAGAAAGTTAAGTAACCGTGATGAGAGATTTATTATTAGAAAATTTGTGAAAAACCCAAGTTTGAGTGCTGTAAAAGTTTCTGCAGAATTTAGTGCAAAATTTTCTACTTCAATTTCACCTGAAACTGTTCGACGAGTTCTCAGAGAAGCTGGATTACATGGGCGTTCTGCCCGTAAAAATTTCTTTGTTAATGAGAAAAACAAAAAGCTTAGGCTTTCATTCGCAAAATCAATGATAAATACACTCGAAACGTACTTGAATAATATCCTGTTTGCTGACGAAAGCAAATTTAACATTTTTGGTTCCGATGGTCGAATAACTAACTGTATGGAGAAGAAAAAACAAGGAACTTCATTCTAACAACTTAGTTGGAACAGTTAAGCACGGCGGTGGAGGTGCGCTTGTGTGGGGGTGCATGGCAGCATCAGGACTAGGTAATTTAGTATTTATTGATGGCATAATGAATCATTCTCTTTACTTAAATATTTTAACTATAGACTATTTGAAATTATCAGCCCAAAATTTGGGTATTGGAAAGAAATTTATTTTTAATCATGATAACGATCCTAAACATACGGCTCTCAATCTTCGCCTGTGGTGTCTCTATAGTTGTCCACAAGTTTTGAAGACACCACCTTAGTCGCCAGATTTAAGCCCCATAGAACACATTTGGAAAGAACTGGAGGTTAGAGTACGAAAACACGACATCAAAACGAAAAGCGAACTCAAAACAGTCATGATGGAAGAATGGATGAACATTGATACAGAAATTACAAAAAAACTAGTTAAATCCATTACCAGACATTTAAAAGCTGCTGTGGATGCTAAAGGATATCGTACTAAATATTAATTTAATGAAAAATGAAAATATTTCCTAATATGTCAAGATTTTTTTGAAGTGTACAAAAATTTTTGTGAGATAAAATGTTTGTCATTTTTTTATTATTAATAATTTCTTAAAAATAAAGTTTCACTATATTTAAAAATATTTTATGTAATTTTGTTACGAATAGATTATAGATCTTATTATTAAAATCTCATTCAGAAAGTTTACTTTTAATTAATTGGATAGAGCCCTATTTCAATGAAAATCATAAATGTACGAACACTTTTGGGAGCCCCTGTATTTAGCACAAAAGAATATACAATGAAGATTTTAATCCAAAAAAAAAATAACATTTAAATTATGTTTTTATAATTTATCGAAGCTTCAGTTAAAAAATTCTTACTCATACCAAGCGATAACTTGCATGTTGACAATTTTTAGTTTAAATATCTGAAGTGGACAACACAAAGCCTTGTACGGCCTATTAAATTACACACATTATTTGCTGCACTTCATTTAAATTTATTCCTCAAAATTCATTAGAGATGTATTTCTAATTCAATGAATTCAGTTCTCACTTCGCGGCAAGGCATACATAAAAAATCAATCTTTACTAAAAATCGTAAAACACGGAAAAACCTAAAACACCAAACACAGTTAAAAAACAATAAAAAACATTTCACAGTTAAAATTAGAGTTCCTAAGCAAAAACAAGCAATTCGGCCCCCGGACATTAAGAGGAAATTTTCGGTGCTCAAAAATTGAAATTTAACCTTTGCCACACTGGGAAAAAAGACACTTAAGTTGGTGCACCACTGACTTGACCCATGTTTCTACTGTTTCAAATATAAACAAACGTACGCATGTGTCTCGCATACAGACGTCATGAAAAAACTCTCTTCTAAATCCATTTTAAACACATTCTGAATCCATTTGAGAAAAAGGTGTCCTTTAGTTTGTGATGTCACTCAAACCTATCGTTCAAATGTATTCAAGAGCAGTCAATTTGATATTTCCTTTGAAAGATGATATCCGAAATTTTCGCGATTACAATATTTACTTTACATTGTACAAGAAAGTAAAACACATAAGAAATTAATTTGTTAAAACTGAAATAAAAAAAGATAAAGAAATCTCTTCTTCAAGAAAATAAAACTTTATTTTATATTATTAGCCCAGAAGGGCTGTTAATTTCGTTTTGGCATTTTTCGTTGGTTCGCTATAAATACTGGTTCACGTTACAAATTGTTGTCACTAAATATTAGAGAGCTGGGTTACATTTAAAGAAATTAAATAATGAAGAATCTGCATAAATGTACGTACGTTTCTCGCATTCTGATAAAACAACGGTACCTAGAACTATCAAATTTTGATAATGTATTCTTCCTCTGAATATGGATACCTGGAAGCCCGAATTTGGAATTTGAAACTTGTTTTATTATCGATTTCATATTTTTTAAATTTCACATTTTTATCTCCAGCACGCGAGACTATGTATCGGAAATTCTAAAGATAAGCTCATGCGATATTGCTGCTGAATTGAATTTTATGGTTTAAGTGCGAAGAACATGATATTTAGTAAATAAAGGTAGCACACAAAGCATTGAAAAAACGTTCTTTTGGACGTAATGTAAAATCTGAAAGCTTTCAGATTTCTATTTTTTTGTATTTGCATTATTGTGGTATTTTTGATAAAAATTTGGAGTCCGTCCAAATTACCCTTTTAACATTCTTTCAGTTTAAACTGTGTTTCTATCCAAAGAAAATAAGTACCAACAAGGAAGATCACAAATTTAATATTTATTTAGGTCAGGAAATCATCTCTTCGCCAATAGCAAATGATATCATACGAGACATTTGCTCTAAAGGCTAAAAAACAAATGCGAGAATGTACCTCAAACCAAACAAAAAATTCGTTCTTCCGGGCGCCAGCCCAGTTCTTTCATTTAACCCTACGTGGAGACAATTCATTGGCGACCCTTTTAGCTAAACAAAACACCGAAGTTTGAATGACGGAATATTTTGCAAGAGCATTTCTACATCATGCAGAAAGGAACCATCCAGTTTCAGTCGTTTTAACTTCTGATGTTTGTGACCTAGTTTGTGACCTTCTGTTGTTTGTGACCAACATCCATAACTAGTTGTAAGTTATGTTATGGACGCCGAGAGACACTTATACTACAAGAAGGAGTTATCGCAAAGACACGGAAAGAATCAAAGCGAAATAGCTACTACGTTGTCTTTACTGTGATGAAATGAAGCATTGGTTTCCATCGGATCTTTTAAAGAAGTATTTTAACGTCTTCAAATTATTTCTGCATTTAAAAGGAATGAGTTCAAAAGCACGTAGTTCCTTTTGAATTTTATTAAAAAAAGTAGTCTGATGATTTTACTAAGAAACTATTGATGGACAATTTATTAAAAATGATAAAGGAGCAGTAATTTCTTAACTTTTTTATCCAAGAATTTAAAGGCAGTTTTGAAAAATGAGCACGGACACTTCATGTCCTAAAATGTTCGTCCCATACAAATATTTCTGATACAAAGTACCTTAATGTAAGCTATAAAGTTTTATGGAATCTGACTGAATATAATACGGAGGATTCCGTAACAATTTTTTTTCATATAGTCCTGATGAGAAATTAAATTATTGAAATATTTAAAAGGCTTTAGCTACTGAAAATATAAATAATATATACACTTATTTGAAAAATTCTGTAAGACATGATTAATAAAGATTTTCGTCTATTACACAGTGCTACTGCAAGTCTTTATAAAATCGAAAGCCGAAAAATATAGACTTAAGAAAATTTATAATAAGAACCTTAACAAAACCTTTTAGGTGACGGTTAAAATCTGAAACTTTTGCATTTTTTTCCCGCCCTTAAAGGATGTGCCAGAAAGGATAAAAGCTCTAGAACTAAAAAGATTCACTAAATGTACGCGATGCCGCTATTGAATCAAGATCTTGTCTACTTGGAGAATAGGAGTTCCGTCACCTACGAGCGATGATCCTTAATAATTTTTGCATTCCAGCTTTGACAGTAAAATTAAAAAAAAAATCTGAAGGCTTTCAGATTTTATATTACTCCCAAAGTGGCACCTTTAAATATCGTGTTTTCGTAGTTAAACCATAAAATTTAGTTGAGCAGCAATATCATAAAATATTTAAGAAGAGCATATCCTCAGAATTTCCGATACACAGTCTCGCACACTGGAGAAAATTTTTTCCCCGTACAGTATTTAATTACTCGCTTTGAAACTGTTGAGTTTGTTAATCGAAAATTCGTTAAAGTTTTACAAAATATGAAACAGATAATAAAACAAATTACAAATTCGAGTGGAGGACTACGTTATTCAAAATTTGTTGCCTGTGGTTAACTCTTTTTCACAATGCGAGGAAAATATATACATTCATGCAGATTCCTCATTATGTGATTTCTTTAAATATAATGCAAGGCTCTAATATTTGGTGGCAACAATTTGAAAAGGGATTCAGAGTTTTATAGTGAACCAACACAAAATGCCAAAACGAAATTCATAGTCCTTCTGGAAAAATTGCTCCTTTGGGTTAATAATAAATTTCCAAAAGCATTCTTAATTCTTTCTTTATAATAAAAAAAAGCATTCTTAATTCTTACTTCGTTTATTATGTGCGAAATGACTCATTAGTATAGTGTGACATCATCAAAGAGCAGCAGCTGTCTCATCAGATGTCATTCGAGGAGTCAAGTAGAAACTGTGTAGTAGCAACTGTCGATTTTTTAATTGCAGTGGTGAAATTCTTTCGAAATTGCGAAGAGCATCCAGAGGAGATCCAGTTCATTTAAAAAATTTTATAATGCTAGTCTTTGGTCTTACCGGTTCAACCTTAATATACTTTGTCATTTTGATTAAAGTGTATTTATTGCATATATAAATGTTATACAACATGTTATATAACATCCACACATAGTAATAGGCCGTGTATGTGTTACTTTGATTCAGGCTTTATATATATTTTGAAGCTAATAAAATACTGGTTAAATTCTGAAAATTTCCAGTTTTCGATAGGGGTGTGATAATCTGTAGTGAAGGTATGATATTTATATACATCTAAACATGCATAGGCATTAAATATCAGTCAATACAAGCAAATTAAATTGTAGCTTTAAATAAGAAACTGAAAGCGATGACAGCATTTCTGAATTAGAGAAATAACACGTGCTCTATATAAATTCTATATATTTTTATCTTTCAAATGCTTATTACAAGACTATATGTATCTTATACCATTATCAATAAATATACATCAATCACATGATACACTTGTTTTTCCACATTTCACTTAACATTCCCCCAACAATTTATTATTAACAAGGATTTGCTATAAGATGTCACACTACATGTCATGATAATTCACGTTAACCTATTTCCGAAGTTGGTAGAAGTAATCCTTCACTGTATATTATATCCTACGTATTAGAAAAAAGTTAAAAATAAAACCGGTGATTCATCGTTTTAAAAGAATGACATAAAATATATGAAGGAATAATATCAGAGCATATTTTAGAAGCAAAATTTACATTTATTTATGTGGACTCGGCGTCTAGGGGATTTTATAGGTTGACGATACATATCCAGGTAACTAAAGTAGTTTATTTAACTATTGGTGAAGGTACATTAGCGGCTATTTACATTGGTGACTATTTACAAATGAAGAAAAGAGTGATAATCAAGAAGATACATCTTTGTTCTCTAATCATTACGTCTTAGTCGAAAACACATAACAGTTCGTCTCGTCTTCCATCAACAATCTCTCTCGCTATATCGTTAGTCGAGTTGAGTTGTTGCCGTCCTCCTACTCACACTCGGGCATCCTGACGCGACAGGTCCTCCTGGCGATGATGGAGTTACAGCAAAATCTGAAATGAGTCATTAAAAAAAAGAAAAAAAATATTCCTTTGGATGCATCGTCTTGGAACGTCCTGAGGAGGGAAAAATGTTGTTTCTCCAGACCGTCTTAAATGCTCAAGCGTCGTTAGGAGCATATCTGGAACTTCTTGGCAAGGAAAAAAAATTAACATCTTAATACATCTTGTACATATAAAAATTCTATGTGGAGAAAAAAAAATCAACTAATTAAAAAAATAAGGAACAAAAAAAGAATGAAAGATAGTAAATACTAAATAGAATGTTCAAAGAGTTCACTGTTGAAAAGGCCATGGTTTCATCAGATCAGCAACTGGGGAAGTTTTATTAGGGCCATCATGTATTCCAACTTTCTGTACCTCATAGCGGTCATTTGGCTTAACAGCTGTGACTTTGTAGGGTCCAAAAAATCGTGGACGGAGTTTGATTCCAGTTCCAAATTGAGTGCGTTGAAGTGCGACTTGATCACCAACTTTGTATAAGGTTGGTTGTTTGCGGCGCTTGTTATATTGAATTCTGTTTTCTTCCTGAAATCGTCTGTTTTCTTCTTGAAGTTTGAGAATATTGTTTTTCGCTTCATCGCGTAATCTTTCTTTTTCTTGTAAAGTAGATTGGTAGTGCTCCTCTTCAAGTATTTTTTTAATTTTGATATCTTCTTTGTTTTTCATCTTGATTCCAAAAAGTAGCTCAAAAGGAGTGAAGTTGGTGGCTTGGGATGTAGTGCTATTGATGATTCTTTGCACAGAAGCAACATATTTAAACCACTTTTCGGGATCTTGTAACGATAGCTTTGTTAAGACGGGAATCAAAATACCGTGCATGCGTTCAATCTGTCCATTTGCACGTGGAATGCCCGTAGTTATTGTGACATGTTCAATATTCTCGTCATGGCAATAGGCTTGAAATTCAGTTGAAGTAAAAGCTGCACCTCTATCTGAGATAATGCGTCGGGGATTACCAAAAGTTGTTTGCTGTAATTTCAGTTTGTCAACAGCGGCTTGAGTGGTTGTCGATTTAACAGGATAAAGCCAAAGAAACTTTGAGAATGCATCAACAACTGTAAAAAGATATTTGTAATTCTTGCTTGTTGACGGCAATGGTCCAAGGAAGTCGATGTGATAAGTATCAAGTGGTGTGTCGCCTTTTGGAATTGGGTGGAGAAACCCTTCTGCCTTACCAGACTTTTTGGAAGAAAGAATGCATGGTACGCAGTTCAAAATTATTTTTTGCACAATTGAAGATAAGTTAGGGATGTAATATTCACGTTTAATAATGGATTCCGTTTTGCAAGCAGAAAAATGACCTTTAGAGTGAGCATTTTGCACTATTTCGGTTTGCATGACTTGAGGGACAACTAATAGTTCTTGGTCTTGAACGACTTTATACAGAACACCGTTCTTTAAGGAGTAGTCATTTAAATGGTTTTTTTCTAAACAGCGCTTGATCCCAGTAATGAATTCATCAGTTGATTGTGCGTCAATAATATTTTGAGTGACACTATCGACGGCAACTACCATGACAGGGAAACGACTTAAAGCATCCACATGTTTCATAAGATGTCCAGAGCGGTGTTTTATCGTGTAATCAAAATCTTCAAGATAAAGAGCCCATCGAGCAATTCTAGGTGTTATGTCCTTTTTAGACATGGTTTTTTCAAAAGCAGCGCAATCTGTAATAATATCAAATTTTGTTCCGGCTAAATAATGTCAAATTTTTTAAGGGCTTCAATGATGGCTAGGATTTCCAATTCATAACTCGAGTATTTTTCTTCTTGGGGATTAGTTTTCTTGCTCATATAGTAAATTGGGTGGAAGGAACCATCAGTACTTTGTTGCAAGAGAATAGCTCCGTAACCGTATTTACTTGCGTCACAATGAAGTTGAAGCGGTAAACCTTGTTGGTAAAGGTGCAGAACAGGATCACTGCAAAGTGCTTGTTTTAGATTTAAGAAAGCATGCTGTTGAGCAGGACCAAACTCAAAAGGAGTGGATTCACGTAGTAAGTCACTGAGAGGTTTTGCAATTGTAGCATAATGTTGAATGAATTTTCGAAAGTACCCAGTTAACCCAAGGAAACTTTGAACCTGTTTAGCTGTTTTGGGTTCAGGAAATGACTGTACAGCGTGTGTTTTTGATGGTGAAGGTCGAATGGTGCTATCTTGGATAACATAACCTAAAAATTCAATTTTCTTCTTTAAAAAGTTGCATTTCTGAAAGTTTATTTCTAGACCATAGTCTGAGGCAACTTGAAGGACTCGTCGTAATTTTTTAATTCCATCATCTTCGTCCTTAGATGGAATGATTATATCATCCATATAAATTATAACAGTCTGATCACTAATGAGAGGTCTGAAAATAGTATTGATAAATCGTTGAAAAACGCTAGGAGAGTTACACAGTCCAAAAGGGACTTTGAGGAATTCATACTGGCCTTCGTGCGTAACAAATGCAGTGTATTTGGTGCTTTGGGGATTCATGGGAACATGAAAAAAGCCGTTTTTCAAGTCAAGAGATGTAAAGACCTTAGAATTCTGTAAATTATCAAGAATTTGCTCTATGAGGGGTAGAGGAAATTTGTCTTTCACTATTTTCGTGTTAAGACGTCGGTAATCTATACATAGTCGGTAAGATCCATTTCGCTTTTTGCAGAGGACAATAGGGGCGGCGAAATCAGAACAACTAGGTTTGATTATTCCTTCGTTCAGCCACTGCTGGATTTGAACTTCTACAATACGTTGTTCGGCTATGGATAAGCGGCGAGGACGTTGACTGATAGGGATTTCATCCGTTAAAATCAAAGACATTTGCAAATCAGTTGTTTTGGTTTTATTTGGTTTGTAGGAAGAAACTAAGTACTTGATTTGTGCGCGATGATCCGGATTGGTGAGATGCGTTAAATCAGGAGAATCAGGTTCATCGAAAATATTTACAATATTAATCAGAAAATTGTGTTCAGGAGTTTCTGCTTCTATTAGTTTAATGCCATATTTTCCAATAGAAAATTCAGCTTGTTGGATACAATCACTTCCAATAATTGCGTCAACAGATAGTAAATTATCATCAATAACATGAATGTCAGTTTTAAAATTCGTATTTTGAATTTTGAAACAACCGGCGAAATATCCTATTGGGTGTATAATGCGATCGCCAAGTCCTGATAATGTTATAGAAGGTTTTTGAAGCGCTGGAGAACCAATTTTTTTATGTGTTGACGTGTTAATTATAGTAGCTTGACTGCCAGTGTCAATCAATGAGGGAATAATAACCTCAGCAATATTGACGTGAATCATCATAGAATGTAGGGGATGTGACTGTACGACAACTTGATTGAGAACTGTCTCTGATTTTTGTGACGATGGAGGTGATGCACGACTTGGTTTCTGAGTACAAGTAGATGATTTATGCCCATATGAATTGCATGAAAAACATTTAGGTTGTTTATGAGAACAATTAGAACTTTTATGACCTTTATAACCACAATTGTAGCAAACTATAGGTTGGGTAGGCTTTTGAGAAATTTTGTTCTCTAAGTGATGAGAATTATTTTGTTTAAATTTCAGGTCACTAGAAAATTTAGTATGTTTGGAAGCAGACACAAGTTTTTCATAAATTTTTAACTTATCTTTGAATTCATTTACAGTTTTACAACCATATAATAAAATTTTGTTAGGGTTTTCTGGAATACCATTAATCACATAATCAAAAATAGAAGACATATCAATTTGACCTCTAGAACCAATTTCTCTCATAGCAATAAAATAATCGAATAAGGATTCGTTTGGCTTTAGACGTCTTTTAAACATTAGTTTATGCAAATCTGCACTGTTAAGCTTAGAGGAAAATTCTTCTAACAAATATTCTTTTAGCGCAGTAAATGTTTTGACACCATGTAAAGAATTTACAAAAGTTTTAGCAGAGCCTGATAAGCATTTTTTTGTAAATATAATCTTGTGAACATCATTTGTAATGCTATTCAGTTGAAATAATTCTTCTAGATCATTTAAAAAAGATTCAATTATATTATCAGAAGAACCATCAAAAGGTTTAATACAGTCATATAAATCACGGAAAGTTAAGCTGAATTGCTGTTCATTTACCATTGATGACATGCCAGGTGAATTATTTATTAGATGTTTATGTAAACAAACATCGGTGCTGGAAGTCTGCGCATTTTGGCTAGCTGCCAAGTTCGAACAAGAAATTGACTGCGTATTTATTTGAGACTCCATTTTATTTTCGGAAATTAATTTTTGTTGTGAGTTTTCTACTTCACTGTCGGAATCAGAATCGGAAATAGTAGTTTCTAATAACAGATCGAAATTAGTTAAAGCATTCACAATTGTTGTATAACATTCATCAGCAGAAATGGCACATTCTAAATTCAGAACATTAAGAATCGAAATTAGATCTGCCAGAGTGAAAATATTTAATAAACGTTCTTTAACTTCGGCAGTGTGAAAAGAGTATCAGAACATTAAGAATCGAAATTAGATCTGCCAGAGTGAAAATATTTAATAAACGTTCTCTAACTTCGGCAGTGTGAAAAGAGTTATCTAGGCCTGTAAATTCGCGAAGTCGTTTGCGATTTGCACGGTCACCTTCTTGACCAAACACAAATTTATGCAGTAACTTAACTGCTTTTGTAGAAGCTGATTTTAAAGATTTAGCTATATGTGGTATATCATTTAGAGTTGACATTGTTACAATTTAAATATTTCAAAGAACACAAGTGATGAACAAATTAATACAGTAAAATGAAAATTCAGTTTCGAATTCAAAACAAAAGTTCTGTTTTTAACACAACAAGTTCTGGCGGCAAAAATATAGTTTTACTTCATCAAAATTTAATTCAAAAGATTCTTTACTTCCGGTCGAGGTCGAGAACCGGTCGAGGTCCCATGTGGACTCGGCATCTAGGGGATTTTATAGGTTGACGATACATATCCAGGTAACTAAAGTAGTTTATTTAACTATTGGTGAAGGTACATTAGCGGCTATTTACATTGGTGACTATTTACAAATGAAGAAAAGAGTGATAATCAAGAAGATACATCTTTGTTCTCTAATCATTACGTCTTAGTCGAAAACACATAACAGTTCGTCTCGTCTTCCATCAACAATCTCTCTCGCTATATCGTTAGTCGAGTTGAGTTGTTGCCGTCCTCCTACTCACATTTATTTGTTGCATGTTTGTTTTACTGCGTGCGTGTATTGGGGAAAACTAAAGGCACATTGCATTTTGAGTTAAATTATTCCCTGTTTTTGAATATCATTAATTAAGAAACGAAGTTTTTTTGGTAATTTTAATGATTTTTCTCACATAGGAAAAAGCTCGTTCCTTCTTTTTTTTTAATCCTTGCACGAAATAAAGGACGTATTGTATTTGCATAAAGTTTCGAGTATCTTATTTCAGATTTCAACGGAAATATCCATTTTGACCCTTCCCGAATCCATTTCGACGTCTGAACGTACGGACAGAATGAAGGTTTCCAAAGCGGACTGTAAAATTATTTAAAATGGAATCGAAAGGGATTTTTTTTGTTGTATGTATGTATGTACGTACGTATCTCGTATAACTCGAAAGTGGTTAGCCGTAGAACATTGAAATTTTGACTATAGGACAGCTATAACGCCTAGTTGAGCACCTCTTTTTTATTGCAATCGGCAGTAACAAATCTATATATCTATATAAAAACAAAAGGTAAGAAGACAAAACTTGGCTACAATACATTAGGTAAGAAGACAAAACTTAGACAAAATGTAAGAAACTTAGAATCAAATTCATAAAGACTCGAACGAAATGAAATTCAATAAGAGTAAAATCCAGATTTCCCATAAATATGTAAAAATTCAATCTATTGTCACTAGATCAGAAGAATTATTTAAATTACAGAAATGTAAAATACAAAAATTACAAAAAAAATATATATAGGAAGAGGATTACAATCAAATTCTGATTCAACATTATCAAGAGGGGGTAGATCAGATTCAGTTGAATTCCTATCCCCCTTAAAACCACTGTGTTTCTGTTCATCCAAAATTAGCTGATGAAGCGTTCTAAATTATTTTATTAATAACAGTCCACCCGAAAATTCTGAACGCCTCCTCTACGCGGAGGAATCCGAAAATGAAATGAGACTATAGCAAAACGAATCCATATGTAATAAATTCAATGTCCAATAAAGTAAAAGAATAATAATTAAACACATTTTACTGAAATTAAACTCAAATAAAATGTAATAATACAAAATATACGTAAAAGTTAACAGAGAACTTGACTCAACTTACCATTACGCAAAAGAAGAACAAAATACTGAAATTCAAAATTTGACCCTAACGGTTGCCAGCTTGGCGTCATTGACGAAACAAATTTGCGATGGCAATTTTGAAATCACTCAAAGAGTTGAATTAAAAGTAAGTAATTTTTAAATTTGGAAAGCATGCAGTAAGAAAAAGAAAAATAGAAACAAAGGTTAGAAAAGAACATGAAGTCTTCACGTCATGGACTTATCATGACGTCTTGATATGAAAACTGACTGATACTGACATGAAACAGCTGACATGAAAAGAGTAGCCCTTTTGTTAAAAAGTATAGTTAAGATACATTGTATAGTAAAACAAATATATGCAAATATACAAATTAAACTATAAAATCCTTTAAAACAATTCTTCCTTATCCTTCTCTATCTGAACTTTCGGATAAAATATTCATTTAAAAAATTTACAGGGTATAGACTACTCCAGCTTTATAAAATAGACTCTTAATGAAACGGTTATTTGAATTTATTTGGAATTTTATCATCTTGTAAAATTTTAGAAATAAGAATAATTTCTTGCTGTTGTTGTTCAAGTTCTGTGCATACATTTTTAATTCTGGAGATTTGATAAAACATTGTATTTTCTATAAATTTTTAGAGATGTTGGTATTCCAGTTTATATTGTTGCGAAAGGTCTAGGCGCTGCTTTGCGAGCTTCCCCGCAAAGCAGGTTTAGAATTGCTATAAAATGGTATGAGAAGGCAGGGTTGCCACACTAGGCGGGAAATCGCCCATTTGGCGACAAAATTGGTGATATGCTATAGACGCATGGAGAACCTTCTAGAACGAATTCGTCCTGGTTTATGTTCTCGAACACAAGCCAAAAGCTATATAAACCCGGCTGGTACCATAGAGCTGTAATATACTAGAGAGAGAAACGGCAACCCTGAAGGGGAACAGGAATGCGAACCACGTGACATATGGAACATTTCCCGAATCTTATTTCCCGCGAATCTTCCTTACCATTACAGCTCTATGGAGAATTTGTGAGAAGCAAGTACGCGCATTGTTTCGGACTTAAAAAATGGTACTTTCGTGCTCCGCATATGGATGTAATTCCAGATACGTGAAAGGTGAAGGAGTAACATTTCACAGATGAGCTTTTTCTAAAGTTTTAAAACCTATTTTTTATAAAATATAGAGGT
>KK115172.1:2523045-2588318 GCA_000611955.2 Stegodyphus mimosarum
AAAATTATTTAAAATAGTGCGACTACATTGTGCAACGTGCATAATATATTTATTTTTGCTAGTAAAAGGAAGTCTTAATTTACCACATTTTTGTTTCATAATTTATGAATTTACCTCTCTCTCTTCCTTTTAACTTATATCGGCTATATTGACATTCATTTTTACTTCATTTAATTTAATATCTTTCTCACTTTGATTTGCCTACTATGTAGTTCTCTATAATACACCGTATTAACATTAAACTTCCTTTTCGTATTAACATTGAATTTCTTTTTTGTATTATTTTCTGTTTTCACTCATTTTACTTATGTTATCTATTTTTTATTTTTTATTCTGTCCTAAGCACTAAAAAAACCTTCTATTTTTTATTTTTTATATATTTATTTTTTTTCCCCTGGCCAATTTTTAGGCTTATAATCTTCCCGTTTTATTTTAATCTCTTTTTCACTCAAAATAATTTCTAAAATTATCTTTGCTCCTTCTTTATGCATTATTATTGCATTATAATAAATATATATATATGAATTTTATTTATTTTTAAAATTTTTTTAATTATTTTATTTTCCATCTACTATTTTTAGTATGTATTATACACTTTGTCTAAATCACTTTTTATTTATTGATTTATTTGTTTATTTTTAAATGAAAAAAACTGTTTTTTATTTTTATTTTATTTATTCTATTACATTTTTCTGATATGTTGTATTTATTTTACACTGCTTCGTCTCATTCTATTTTTGCCTTTTTTCTGCTAATCCAGGTATGACTATTTGTCTGGCTGTCGGAGATAGACTGCATTTTGCAAATTTAATTTGTGCAGTATAGAAACAGCCTTATAGTGATGCTACCCTTCTGATGAAATCATCACTATTTCCCCTTTTTTTATTTAATTTTATTCACTTTTAACGGAAAAAATCGCCAGCCGTGGCGATAGTACGCCAAAGTCTAGGTTCAGTTTCATTTCATGCCCAAACTCCTGCAGCTCATTGCTGTGCCGCTTTTCGCCCGGTTTTGAATGGCGAGGCTCGGTCTAGTATATAACAGGTCTATGGCTGGTACGCGAAGAGGGAGTTAGCGTTTTGTCTAGCGAACTGATAGTCAGTCACTCAGCGAGTGTCTAGCTGGTCGTCGACTGCATCGAGAGCGTTTCTTAGTGTATCACGAGATAGCGCATTATCGAGTTTCATCTTATAGTGTGTTGAGCTTCGAGAACTACCCGAACTGAGTCGGGAATCGTACTCTAGTGTATCATCGAGTGCATCGCGAGTTCTAGCGTGGAGAGCCTCGAGAGTACGTGGAGTTCGGAGAACGACCGAGCAGAGTCGGGAACTGTACTCTGGTGCTTTGCCGTGAAGCTGTCTTCACCGTTATAGCCTAATAGTCTGCAGGCTGTGTCGCTGATTGTCTCAGCGTGTTTATAGTAGTTCTTCGACGGCTGTAAGCGTGATTTTGGAGCTGTCTTGAAAAATACTGGCCAATAAATTGTGTTTCGATACTTCATCAAGTGTCGCCGTCGTTATTCACTCCAAATCCACGAACCCTTAACGTACGAAGAAGAAGAGAAGAAAAAAAAGTAACAATAAGTTTAATTGCAGAAAAATGGAATACTGTTTTTTTTATCAAATAGGTTTACTTCTTTAAGATTATAAGTGCTACTGATAATATTATTACTTTAACAATAATAACCTTATTGAAATTAGCAACATCTGCGCCAACTGTTTAAAACTTAACAAGATCAATAAAAATCAATTAACTGTAAATTATTTGGATCTTTACATATCTAATTAAGGCCTTTTAGAGCCTTTGAAACGTACTATGTAACGTAGCACTCATGATGAATTTCTTTATTATTAGTAGTCTGATAAAATGCTCGCAAACGTAAATGAATAAATGAATATTTCTCAATAATTATTCTTAAATTCTTCTCATTCTGTTCTCCAATGCAATATTAACAATGCTATCTCCCACACGAAGTGTGAACTAAAATATACATTACGCCTCTACGAAAGAAATCCGTCTCTGTGATAATTTTTTAAGTGCAATGGAATAAAAATTTGTGGATCTATAAAGTGTTTAAAAATATTACCAAATTTATGTGTCACCCTGTATTTTATATAATTTCATATTTCAGATTACCTTTAACTCAAAATATACTTATTGATATTTAAAATGGTAGTGCTCGTGAGCAATTATCGTTTATAACGTAACAATCTTGCACATCACAACTATCATAATACCAACAGTGTTAAAACTTAAAACCCTAGATTAACATTTAAATAAAAAGGAAAGTAAAAAAAATTAAAAAGTCTTAATGTGAAAAGTGCAAAATATGAGCAATGCGTAAAATTGAAAATGGACATCTATTGATATTAACAGAAGAATCTAGAGTAGCAGAAATTCTACACATAAGTTTGAAATTCGGGGTTTAAATTGTTCATATGAACTGAGAAAGACTTAGAGTCAACAATTCTCTTCAAGTAGTTAATAATTAAATAATCATGAGTAATTTACGTGCTCACGAGTGACTGCTTTGTCATAAAAGCTCCCATTTAAACGGTTTAAGTAATTTTCCATCGTGTCTAATTTTAAGTCCTATTGCAGCAGAGAATTATAGAAGGAAAACGGGTATTAGTTTGAATGCGATGACATTTATTTTGGATAATTTGAAGTTTACGGATGCTTATTTTGGAAGATGAAGATAAGGTGATATGATAGAACAGAGCTAATGTGAGCTTTAAAAATCAATCGCTTTATTTTTAAACTTAGAATTATTTACTATAAGAGGAAGGAGCCTAATCAAAATTCAATACGCTTTGCGATAGATATTTCGGATGTGCTAATTCCACCTTAGGTGACATGACATGATGATACTGAAATATTGCGCCTTGCGCATTATGAGAATTTCAATATCGAAAATGTCAACTTATAGGAAATTAGATTTCTTATTTCTTCCAACAATCAGTAGTTGAGAGTTATGCATTACCGTTTACTTGTCAGTCGCAGCATCACAATTCAGTTGCGAAATACGATTTTGTAGTAATTTGTAGTAATGAGTTTTGTAGTAAAGATTGGTATTTGCAGAGTTAAAAATGATCGGTCTGACATCTGCCTAGCAAGCTATTGAGTTGTTCACATTATGGATAAAATTAATTCAAGCTTTTGAAGATTTGACCTCGCATTCCCTTACTTTATAATAAATTGCGGATCTTGGATGATAGATTGGATAATAAGCATATTTTTTTCCTAATACCAAGCTGGAATGATTCGCAGACAAGCTCATCAGCCTAGACCCAATCAAAGCTCCCGTTACGTCAACCATACGGATTGCAACACTTTGCATATTATATTTATTTTAAATTTTATTCTGTTTCATATGAAGAAAGGAAAAAACAAGACATTTGTAGATCTTTTAACTTCAGATGGATGGAAAACATATCATATTTTAGATTGCTTAGATATTTGATTTTTGACCAAGTATATTCGCTTAGAAGTATTCGCAGATATTTCAAAAGAGGATTTTATTATAAAATATTTGAAACAAGGTGTGGAAAATCGACAGAAATTCTTAGAAACTTTACTAAGAACTTTGTTGGATCAATTCCAGAACAGATAAGTGTGCAAGCATACCAAATGCCATTAGGAAGCCGACATAAAAAACATATAAATATAGTATTTGAAAAGATCATTCGAAAATTTGTTTCTTGCACGTGAAAAATTTAAGACTTGATCACACAGTTCAGGCTTGTTTCATTCGAAATTTTAATGCCTCTTTCAAGTGATGTAAAATATCTGATGAGTACACCACATGACTTCCTTGTACGGAATATTAAATTATACACATTTTGCATTTCATTTAAACTTATTGGATTGAATTAAATCTACTTCGTCGATAGCGCATCAACCACAATAGAATAAATGTACTCTATAAAATTCAATATATTTTTTTACCATACCGACACTCTTGAGTTAAGTTCATTTAACAGTGTTACATCTCATTCATTTTATAGTTCAGAATGTACAAAAATTATGTATATTATCTGAAGAATTATCTACTCGTTGCCGCATGTTCTATTCAAATACTATAATAAATCTGAAACGATCTATAAAAGAAATTAAACAAACAAACAAAAAAGAAACAGTTTTTCACAGACGATTCAGTATTTCTCATTTAACTAATTCAGTTCTCACTTCGCGACAAGGCAAAAATACATAAAATCTAGAAAAATCTATATGAAAAATTAAGAAGTAAATCTTTAAGACTTATTTCCTCGAATAAATTCCAGAATGGATTAATCATGATTTAATTCGCAATAATAAAAAAGGCGTTATCTTTGTTGTTGTGAAACTTAGTTTATATAGATTAGTAACAAATCCGCTATTATGCTAAGTTTCAAATATAAACAAATATGTCCACCATGAGAAAAATGATTACGCTTAGCCGCACTTACCTTGCTTGCAGATTTACAAAAGGCATAAAAACCTTAACCAGAAGATAAAAACAGCATAATTCAATCATTTTTAAAGCAAAAAATGCAGAGTTTACCAACATATAAGAATAAAGAAACTGAGTTCACTGAGCCGAGTAACAGAGTGGATATATATTTAAGTATGTTTATATACTTTTGGTGGGGCCGATATCAACCAAAATAGGAGGTGCTCATCAGCATGTTATAGAAGTCCCATATACAAAACTGAGAAGTTCTTAGGCTATTCGTTTTTGAGGCATGCAAGATACATACATACATACGTACGTCTACGTCGACCATACGAAGCGCACGAAGAAATCTCTTCAGTATACATTTTAAATCAGTTTTATAATTTTTTTTGGGAAAAAGAATTCTTTATTCTGTCCTTACGTACAGATATCACGCAAAAACATCTTTAAATTGCAGTCGATAGCGGTCAAAATGGATATTTCCCTCGAAATATGATACCCGAAATATTTCGGGATTACAATACTTCCTTTTTACTTCGTACAAGGAAATAATAATCTTGCAATTGAATAGCCATCTATGTTTCACGAGGATCTACTTTAATAATCTCTTTTCTACATTTTGACTTAATTCAAATCATATAGTCATATAGATAAAAATGCGCAAATGGTTTCAGGCATACTGCAGATAATGATGTATAAAAAATAATTTTTTAAATTTTTTCTGTTATCATTCTCAAAAGGTGTTAAGAAATACTGATACTGGGAAAAGACGAGACAATTTCGGAATTTCGTAGGACGTTATGAGAAATAAATTTATATTACATCTAGTCAGGGAAAAAAGTGAGATTATATGCCTTCGTTTATTTGGTGAGGAACATAAAAAACGGTTTAAGAATAAGTGCAGCTGGCAGTCACTTTTCTAAACGTGCAGATTTTACTATGCCTTTTTAGTCAATGGCTCATTTTAAATTAAAGATTTTTATATTTATTTTTTGCTTGAGAACTTAAAGACGAAAGGTATTTAACGTGCATAGGTAATGTTGCGTTGCAATACTGAGAGATTGAAAAGAGATTTTTATTAAAAGTTTGTTCAGTTTATATAAAAATAGCTTAAATACTGTTATCCAGAATTATTCGTCCGATATAATAAACAAAATAATACATTATTAAAATATCAATGTGTAATACTTCAGCTGATGTGACAATGCCATCAAAGTATAAGACTATAATTGCTGTGACAATGCCATTTAGTATGAACAGCAGTTTTTTTGTAGTGTACCTAGAGAACTGCTGGAGTTCTAAATAACACTGATGTAGAAGTTTCATTAAACAATATTTAGCAAATTAATAATATTGGAAGAACTCTCCAGTATTCTGCTTACTTCTTCCCAGACACGCTTTTGTCCTTTGAAACCCAAACTAAAGTAATAATGATTTTTAGACTCTGTTATCTCGTTGAGATAAATCATCTTACAAACCCATTCTGGTGTGTAGTGGTAATGACATAATGTTATCCAGAGATATCAGGTTTATCAGTTTTTCGCAAACTAGCTGTGAACTGCCCGCTTGTTTGAAAGACTTCTATTTAAGTTAGGGTTGTAGGGATTGGATAGGTTGTAGGGATTTCTATTTATTTTAAATAACCAATTAAATTTAATTTGAAAGCACCTTCCTATAGGCCTTCATTCCCTTAATTGTCAATGCCAGAATATTCAATTTTGGTAGCGCGCGTGAAGTAATGCAAATTCTACCTTGAGGACAAAAAGATTTAAATACCAAGTTCTAGAAGGGAAATTTAGAGAGTGTGGGCGAACTCTGTGCTTTTCCTAGCGTGAGCTTCTGCTTAGCATTTACTGCTGGTTAAAAGTGGCGTAACAGCTATTACTTTGCTACCACTAGATTTTTCAATGATCTGTTAGGAAACAGGATAGTCTGAGCCCTGTAGCGTACTTCTACTACTTGTTAATATCTTCAAATTTTGAGTTTAGTTCTTATTGTTTCAGTAACCTCCCAAGCAGAGGCGTAGTTTGTTAGCGTCGAGTTGACGCATTGTAAGTTTCTAGAGTATAATAAAGGGTACTTTTAACCCTTCTTCTGTGCAATTATTACACTCCCAGTTTTCACACAGCAGTTAGACAAGTGGACTCTACAAGGTAAATAGCCAAAGAAAGGCACTAGCTATTGAAAAAAAAAAGGCTAGCAAACAAATTTAAGCATGAAAGAAAAATGGCTATCAAACAAATTTAAGCATGAAAGTTTTTAAAAACACACAAATAATAAGAAAGTTTATTGACGATTATAAGGTTTTTGGATCCGGAAACGATGGCAGATCAAGTGCGCCACAGAACTAACCCCTTAAACCGCCATAGCATGCGCAAGAGAATGGGAAAATTACATAATTTCATCTCCACTTAAAAAATGACTGAAGAAAGGCATGAGTCACACTCGACCAAATCCAGGTAATGAAAAGTTTTTGCTAACCACATTTGCTCTTGTATAGGGAGGTTATTGGGTTTTCTGGAGTCGGAATCAAGAAATAAGTGGCCGGGGTTCGAACCATGGACCTTCCATGTGGTGGCTTTACGTACTAACCTAACTATAATTTTTACAACTGGAAACGTTATCAAAGCGTTGTTGCTTTTAATAACGTCTTACCTAAAGCTACTTGGCAGAATTTTGAATAATTGTTGCACAGAAAAAGACTGGCACTCGAGAAAGTTGTGTGCGTTGCTTTTATATGATTCTATTACGAAGAATAAAAATTGCTGATATTATGAAGAATAAAATGTATAACTTAATGAAAGCAATTGTTCTGGTCTTCGGAGATTGAAAGTTATTTTTAACCCCCAAGAAATGATGAACTGTAGGGTACCTTTTCATTAGATTTTGTTTTAACATATCGGACATGCTTGCATAAACTAAGTTCCAAGAATCTACGGTTTTCTACTACATATAAAAACCATATTCACGAAGAATTTTATAATGCGTCATGAATGGCGATCTGTCCTCTATACCCGAAAATTTCACTTTATTGATGGGTGCAAAAAACACTAGCCTGCTTGAAATAGTGACAGAATATGACTTAATTCAGAGTTTAAAAGTGAATGAATAGTAAAATTGGAAGACATTTCACTTAAACGACTCAAAGGGAAGAAAAGGTTTAGAAAACTAAACCACTTAAACTAATTCGCCATTTAATTTGAACTTTCAGAAGGTTTCCAAATTTCCCTCGATATTAACTTCGCGATAGATGTAGATTATTCCATTCGTAACGGAAAAGGAGAAAAGCTTGTTGCAAGTTTTAAAGTTTTCTCTTTCAAACGAGCAGTCCAGCTTCGGCACATAGCTCTCGAAGTAGCTATTGCATGTGCTAGAAGCATTTTATAAATCTGGTTACAGTTCATACGAAACTGAATCAGCAATAGACTTTATAGGGTCTGCGCTTCTTAGGTGGCACACAATTCGATCAGAACCATTAAAGACAAGCAACGAATTATCACCACTTCTTGTAAGTACCACAGCGACAAGGAAAGGGTGCAAAAGACCCTTCATTAATCCATATAAATGCACCATCCATATGCACCAACTTGTGCTTAGAAAAGCCATTAGCTTTGCCTTTGATTTAAAGGTGATGGTGAACTAAACCTAATGAAATTTAAATATAGCCTAACGGCTTCACAGTATAAGTAGGGCGCAAGCTGGCTCTCCCCGAAGTCGGCGTACACAAGCCTAATGGCAAGAATGACTCAATAACGCAGAACACTGATCACTAGAGTTAACAACGTGGTCTTCAAGTAGGTAGAACATGCTCTGCTTTCACCCTCCAAAACCTTCCTCTCAATACTTTCATCTTTCTATCTAATATGAATATCGCGCGAGCTAGAAATTTACATTCTGAAAGGGAAGTGGAAACGAGGCTAATTAACATAAAATAACGGGTTAGAAACTTAAATGGTACTCTACAACACCATGTTCAAAAATACTAATTTTTACATTGAATTTTTGTGTTCATTATTATTATTATTACAGCGCATAAAATTACTATCCTTCTATCATTCAAATGAATGTCTATTAGCAATGCAGATTATAATTATTTTTCAAACTTGATTTTAGAAGAATACGGAAAAATACATATATATAAAACCTGTAAGGTTTCAGTTTTTAAATTACGTCCAAAGGAGCGTTTTTTTTTACATTTCGCGTGTTACCTTTATTTATTATATATCATTCTCTTCGCACTTAAACCATAAAAATTCAGTTCAAGAGCAGTATCGCAAAGTAATTTTAAATTGAGCATATCTTCAGAATTTCCGATACACAGTCTCACGCGCTGTAGATAAAAGTTTTTTTTTCTGTACAACGTTGCCATTGTTCCCTTTGAAATCCTTGAGTTTGTTTATCAAAAATTCGTTAACGTTTTCCAAAATGTGAAATCGATAATAAAACAAATTCCAAATTTTACATTTGGGCTTCCATATGTCCATATTCGCAGTAGAATTACGTCATTCAAAATTGGATGGCTCTAGGTACCGTCGATTTATCACAGTGCGAGAAACATGTATACATTTATGCAGATTCTTCATTATTTAATTTCTTCAAACATAATACAGGGCGATAATATTTGGGGCAACTTTTTGAAAAGTGAAACGGACATTCAGAGGGATTCGACGCAAAATCGCAAAATGAAAACAATAGTCCTTCAGGGACAAAGCTTTTGGACCCTTGGACTAAAAAACGAAAAGCTAATCATTGCATAAATTTTAATAAAATGGTCTTTCCAGGTGCTGATCATCTGACACAGAAAAATTAATTTTATTTTTAACGCTATTTACTTAAGTGAAGGGATGCCTTTCGTGGAGGACTTTTCAAGGGTGACTGGCTAAGTTTTACGCGACTTTTGGTGAAAATATAAATCTGGTTCCCGAGATTTGACTTCGGTTTAAACTGCAATTGTTTAGCAATCATATCTACTCGACTCAGATACTAAAAATATTTATCAATTTGTGCGATGAGATTCGTTTTTCTGTAGTTGGTTCACAAGTATTTTGTTTCCAAATTTAAGTTATACGTCTCAGAAATAAATCTGCTGCTAGCAACATAGAATGGTAGTAACAAAATTTTGTATTTATGAAAATAAATAAATAAATAATATAATATTTCAAATTTATAAGCAGCATATTCAGTTGCATTTGAAAACATAACATCGATTATGTGTATTCCAAAGAACATTTTATATTTTGTTTCAAATTGCCAAACATATTTAACATGAATGTATTACATTTCATGTTCTTAGTTCTCTGCTTGTGAGCGTCTTTAAAACTCATTCAAAGATGGAAAATACTTTTCTTACTACAACATACTAGTTTTTCCCTTTATTACTAATTTAAATACTGCCAGAACATACTGCGTATAAATTACGCGTTACATTATGCGTAATGCATACATGTTCCCTTTATTGCTAATTTAAACGCTGCCAAAACTACATAATTAAGAAAGATTAAACTCAAAAATCGGAAATGCCATGCTTTAATTTCAGTTTCTAAAGGCATTTTCTCGACACATATAATATTTTACTTATTATAACTTAACTCACGTATAATTTTTCATTATAAAAGCGCTCACTTTACTGTAATTAATGCGCTATTATAATTTGAAAGGTAAATTGCGAATCGTATACAGCGTGAAATGACAACAGCTCGTTTGATTTGCAGTTAACAAAGCTCCGTGATGGATTAACGAATGAAAATCAATCCGGTAGAGTAACATAACGCACTAATATGCGGTAAAATAAAAATGTTAGTATAAAAGAGCACAATGTTAGTGTAAAAGAAGTATCAATAGACTATAAAGTGATGAATTATCCTTTCTATCTATTTCCGGAAATTTCTTGAGTTTTTTCAAACACTTAAGTGTTGTTATTCATGAAACACATGCTCTTGAGGGCGTCCACAGAAAATCGCATCCTATTAAAATGGGACTTTATTGTTATATCATACATCATAAAATATTTTATTTAACTTTCAGCAGCTGGATTGGTTTGGGGTATTTAATTATGGCAAAGCATTCGAGGGAAGGGGAGGAATACCTTCGCGGAGGACTTTCTAAAGGGGAATTGGCTCCTATACATGTTACACATGCAAAAAATCACGAAAAGGCACATGCAGCCAGCCCGTTCGTCAGCATTTGAACCCCCGACCGAACTACCATTGTTTAGCGACTTTCCCACTCGGACGGTAATGCATTAGAAACCGCTTGGCAACCGTAATTATGTGTTGGAGAAATGCCCCCGTTAATCTGCACTTCATGTGAAAAATATAAGTTGCAACTATGAATAAATATTTTTATGTCCTTGAAAACTAATCAGATTTTAATTTTTAACTGGCTCGAAAATGTTAACCCAGCAAAAATGCACGTCAGGTTTCAAGTGCTAAACTTCAATACAAATAATCAAATTACTAAGTTTTCAGTCATTTTTTATTTACTTAATTATCTGATGCTAGAAGAGTTACATGAGTAATTTTCCATTTTTTGAGTCACGTTACATTTCATGAAGTTACATAACTACAAAGTCACTATCTATTAGGATCATCTACACGGTTTCTTAAAGTGGAAATTCTGAGATCTGTTGCCATTCCACGTCAAATGAAGCATTTACACGAAATATCAAATTAAATAGTATATTTTATTATAAAATGGATTACTGAAATGGAACTGAATTACAGAACGAAAGAAACAATATGCACATGTTATAAATAATAATAAATATTAATAATAACATATTATTATTATTATTATTATTTATAGCACTGATATAACTAACTCATTCCGCAGCCGTTCTAAGTAACGCATTTGGTACGATCATTTTAGAATATTTTGTTTTCATTCTGTACTAGAACTTGAACCCAGCCATTCAAAACGAATTGTTGCATAGAAATTTTTATTTCCAGAATCATCATTGTAAATATTTATATTTCTCAGTCTTCGTATAAAAATTAAGAAACGGATAAGCGAATATGGGCTTCCTCTCTAATCTATAAATACATTTGCAAATAACCAAATATTAACAGATTTTGGATCCCTCACATACTAACTCAGCACTTTCTTATGCATCACGAAAGAATTATGCGTTTTACTTAAAAGCTTAGCTGGCAAGTCGTGGAAGAGATAACCACACACGATAAACGTTCTCTAAATGCTAGATAATTCTTAACTTATTAATCAAGACAATGCTAGATACTCCTAAGACAGGAGCATTTTCATAAATGATAAATTGTTGGTAAATAAAGGAAGATATATTCTCCAAGAAAATGCCCGTCAGCAAAACGCATTCCTCCACTCCAAGCATTCGTTATGCTACTCCGAAGCACCTTCAAGCCTCGTTAATAAGCAGGGTTATTTTTGCGCCCCATTATCTCATTGTTCAAGCGATAGTTCATTCTGACGCTTAGAAGAATAAACTCACTTGTTGCCGTTCCTCTTGATATTCAATATTGCCTGCCTGTTTGAGGAGGTTTCTATAAATAAAATGCACCGTTCGAAAATGACTTCGTTTGAGGTTGGCAACATTTTCTTTCAGCTGGCTCTGGTTTAGGAAACGCGCGCGACAACGGATGGATATGTTCGCTTTTGTTTTGAAAATGAATTGAGTTTAAAAAGGTGATAGAGATGTATTTTTAGACTGCAAAATCATCATTTCAGGAAGCATCCATGTTCGATTTTAAGGAAGCCTGGCATTATGGAATTGTATGCCTAACTTCTAACAATTCCTTCTTCTTTTTTATCTTGAATAAGAATAATTACTGCATATATTCTACTTTAATTTTTGAAAGTATCTTTCTTTTTTATGCTAAATGAACGAAACACTTATTTAAAAAAAATCTGATCTGGACATCACGTGAAATCCTTGTACATTCTATTAAATTATATATATTTTTTACTGCACTGCATTTAAACTTGTTTCCCAAATTATTCTAACTTGAACATCCGATCCTTCAAGTTGAAAATGACATCAAAAATTGCAATATTAAAATATCCCGGTCAATTTTTGTCGTCGTGAATCAAACTTCTTCTCTTTTTATAATTTTGTAACAAGTATTAAAGTTTTCCCAAATATAAATATAGGAACCGGAAGACCGCATTAAAAGCTAAATTTGGATATTTGTCCAGAATTATTTTTTTAAATTTGATATTGCAAAAATATGAAAATAGTTTCGTCATTTAAAACACTTTTGTAATTGGAAATGTATGACTATGATTAACGATTGCACAAATAAAGGTCATGTGAGGACATTTAAGCTGGGTAGGGGGAAGTGGATATATATATATATATATGCAATATTTTAAAGGTAGAATGAAGGAATTCAGTACTTTTTATCATATTGTGGCTGCAGACAGGGCTGAGTGGACAGGTATGATGACGCATCCAATACAACAGAGCTTGAAGTATCACAATCTTTACTTTTAAGCCCATCAGATCATCTTTCTGTAGATAAGATAATTTTTTGAGTCATAGTTGAATATAATAATTTCATGTATACGGGTTTTAAAATACGAAGTCATCTTAAACAAACAAGCAGCAGCAGAGTGCATGAGAAGCGTTTTGTCAGTAGGACAGCTTACATAAACAGAACGCAGCAGTTCAAAGGAAGAGGGGTGAGAGTCACTAGTTTCAGTTCGAGTTAGAAAAGTTTGGTTTACAATTATTTGATTGGGAAAGAGGTATCTGTATTAAACGTTACGTAACATGGAAAGATCTCGAATTTGGAAGAAGAGATGAACTTAGGGGGAGAGCACCAAATCTAGAATAGTTAATTTTGAGTCGCCAATTATTTTTTAAAACAGCCATCCTATTTTGTTATATCTTACATACATATATACTATATATATACACCCACTACCCCTATCCAGATTACAAAATTTCAATGTTCTATGGGTAATCGTTTTTGAGTTATGAAAGATACGTAGGTACGTTCGTACATACAGACGTCACGAAAAAAATCCATTTTGAATCCATTTTACAAGCCGTTTTGGAATAAAGAATACTTTATTCTCCTCGTAAGTACAGTCATCAACCAAAAAATAGTCAAAATGGATTTAGGAACAAACAAAATGGATATTTCAGTTGAAGTATAATAACCAAAATTTTTGACGATTACAATACTTCCTTTATTTTGTACAAGGAAGTAAAAATAAAAGGAAAATTTGTGTTAATGATAGCGTTAGAAAAATTATTCATTCATTCTACTAATGGGGCAAGTATTAATAAACTATCGCTGTATTACTTAGATATACTTTAAAATACATTAGTTAAATAAATCGATGCATCATTAAACATAAAATGAAACATATTGGACAGACCTTTAAACTTTTGGGATAAGTGGAACCAACGCTCTTCTAGATATTCGAAAAATCATTTCCCATCTTCCTTCTAAATGGCAAATCCATATTTGCTATAATGCAACTGAGAAATTTTATATTTTTGTTCATTGCATTTTATTTTAATAAAGAAAATGAGGTTAAAAAAGGAAAATTTTCCTATTCCAGCCAAACAAAGCGTATCGGACACTTTTTGTTGACAAAATTATGCGACGGAATCGATAATTACTTTCCTACATTAAAAGAAGATATGATACCTGTGACCGCAGTTACGTCATATACCATGAAAAACCGATATTTGTTTCCATAGACAGATAATTTTCCTGATATTATTAAATTTCCCAAATATGTTTCTTTAAAAATATGTTTTTCATGATTCAATTATTCATAATGTAGATAAAAGCAGTAGCTTTTTATAATTACACACACACACGCATATATATACAGGGTGTTCGGGATAAATTTGACATATTTATAATTGATTATACACTCATGGACAAAAAAATTAGCGCACCAAGGAGTCGTCAAAATGAAACAAAATGTTACATACGTAATGACTATTTTGCTATAAGGAAAGGATAAGAAAATCAAAGAAAAAGGATAATTTATTTCAGAGAAAAAGGCAAAAGAACGGAGGAGTTAATACTCCGTTGGACCCCCTCTAGCGCAAATGCACGATGCGATACGATCGGGCATTGAGTCATACAAGTTCTGTATGATGTCTTGAGACATTTCATTCCATATTTGCTGTAACCTTGCCTCTAGTTCGTTCAAACTCGTGGGATGCTCAACTCGTCGTTTCGAATGATCCCAGATATGCTATATTGGAGACAAATCTGGGGATCGGGCAGGCCAAGGAAGGGTAGTAACAGTGCGGAGACAGTCTTGTGACACCCTTGCCGTATGAGGCCGAGCATTGTCTTGTTGAAAAATGGCTCCTATGAGTCGTTGCATGAGTGGCAACACATGTGGGTGCAGGATTTTACGAACATATCGCTGGGCTGCCATGGTGCCATGGAACAATACTAGGGGTGACAGTGTATTGTAAGCAATGGCACCCTATACCATCACACCAGCTGTGGGAGCGATGTGTCGCTGTGCAGCAAAGGCAGGATTGAGGCGTTCACCACGGACTCTCCACACACGAACACGATTGTCATCACTGCCGAGATTGAATCTGGATTCGTCCCTAAGGACGACCTGGTTCCATTCCGCTGCAGTCCAGTTTCCTCGTGCTCGACACCACTTCAAACGAAGGCGTCGATGGATGGGCATCAAGGGCAGCACACGTAATGGGCACCGCGATACCAACTGTCCTTCGGCCAGGCGCCTTCGTATGGTTCGAGAAGACACAGGGGCTCCTAGTGAAGGTGCTACCTGTGCTTGGATGGCGGCCGATGAAGCAGTTGACTGTACGCATGCATTTCTTACGATGTGGTGGTCTTCTCGAAGACTGGTCTGTCGAGGGCGTCTTGAGCCTGGTCTTCGTGTACATGACATCTCTCGAGTCCACTGGTCCCAACACTTCCTCACAACACGATCAGAGCGGCCTAATTGACGAGCTACTCACCTAGCTGACCGCCCAGCTTCCATCATCCCGACGATTTTCCCTCTCTCAAACTACGACAACTGCTCATATTGTCTTCGAACACGGCGTAATGGCATGTCTACCTCAGCTCTTCCTTTGTAAATGATTCAGCACACTCAAACAAGCTTTGGTTACCTGTTTTATACTCCGCAGAGTACGACGTTCAAAGCCCTCTACGTGCTATACGTAATACGCAATCACGCTGCATTTCTAATCATTTGCATATCTCCCCAACATGTACCTTCATTGCAAGTTTCGTTACGATCCCGCAATTATTTCTTGGTGCGCTAATTTTTTTGTCCATGAGTGTATTTTTCCGTAGGTTGGAGGTATTGAGACACACTACTCGTCATTTAAAAGTTTGGACCCTTCTTCATTCATATACAAGATGTCAGAAAGGATGGATGACTGGAACCTATCTGAATCATGGAAGAGAATAACTTGCATCATGATGATTCGTGCCGGCCATCAAAATAAGGATATTATGACTGCTGCCCAGTGCTCCCTCAACACAGTAAGAAACAATCAGGCATGAACTAGAGACTTGCAATGGTGACTACGAGGATGTATGAAGAAGAAGGATCCCTAGAAGACGATCTGATTGCGTTCGTACAGCGGAGTTCCTCGCAAATCTGCAGGAACAGGTGTTGAAGAACCCTGCCATTGGATCAGACGGCTACGTGGAGTTGCTAAACACTGTAGTCAAGCGCTGGATAACAAGGGTAGCCAAAGGTAGGCCGTATGTATGGCAGCAGGATTCGGCCCCTTACCACACCCCTGGGAAAAGTCAAAAATGGTTGTCTGAAAATTTCTACGACTTCACCAGTTCAAATGTTTGGCCTCCAAACTCCCCAGACCTTAACCTCATGGATTATTTTGTATGGAGCGCAGTTGAAAAAGACGCAATCGCACTTCCAGTAATACAAAAGCCCAGTTAATGGATAAAATTAAAACATTTTTTGGGGCCTTTCCCAGGGAGACTGTAGCATCAGCTTGTTTGAGGTTTCGAAGCATGATTGAAGCTGTGATCGATGCTAATGGTGGTTATTTTGAGTGAATCTTGTTGATAATATTAGAATTTACTCTGCCTGTAATTTAAGCAATGAAGCAGACTTAGATGTAATAATGTTGCAGAAATATTGATTGCACAGATACATAGAAATATTGATGGCATAGAAACGCAGATAGCATGGAACGTAGAATGTTGAATCCATAATGAATGCTAAGAATTTTGGTCCATGATGAGTAGGAAACTGGCAGCCGAGGGACGTTAAAGCTTCATTTTTATTTCAGTAAACATGTTGCGGCCACAACAACTTGGCACACGACTTGTCACTAATTCAAAATATTTACATTTTTGGACAGCTCTGCAATACGATGAGAGCAGCAGACAGCAGTCCAGCTAGGCCAAAGCGTAGAAAGGAAGTGCAGTTGTCTTCTGGATGAAATCTTAATTCAGAATGAATTAAAGGGTTTGGTTCTCTACACATTTGATTGGAAAAATTATTATTGGCCTTTTGAGTTTTAGTTCCGCTTAAATCTTTCAGTGTTATGTAATAGTCATATAATATGAATTAGTCTCGAAATGACTCCGTGCAGAAAAAGATTATATTATTTTTAGAAAAATTAAACACTGAGGGAGCTATTGCTAATTTTAGTTATAATTTAACTTTCATGTATTTTTTTATCTTACACACACACCACATACATATATATATGTAATAAAAACAAAAAAAGGCACAATAGCAATGTTGATGGCGTATTGAAGAGGATGTATTCGAGTTGCGCAGAATGTTAAATTCTTAATGACTGGGGATCTTGTCAGTCGAGGTGGATTAAATTCCATTGTTATTTAGCTTGACATTTCTGGCCACAATTCACTTGGCACACCAATCGTGCCTATTTTCCGGAACACGTACATTTTTTATACTGTTGAAGAGAGCACAGCGAAACTACGTCCAAGCAGCACGCAGAGAGAAGCTAAATGCGCATTTATGTAATATGGAAGATCGCAAAGAGGAAGGTGTTGATTTAGATTAGAAAGATTTTAGCTCTCAAAATTTTGAGTTTACACGAATACCCACGTCATCAGCATTGTGCAAGCCATGGAAGATGAACTGATCTAGAAATGACGCAATGCAGAGAAGTTATTGCGATTTTTAGAATAGAGAGGACGAATTAAGGGATTATCGTTAGTTTAAATTATAATTTTGATTTACATATTTTTTATATTACACACATACATATATATATATATACAGAGAGCGAGAGATAACTAAGTAGATAGATAGATAGGAAGATAACATATATACATACAAAAGATATTTTTATAAAATAAGTAATTTACATAATAATTCATGAAGATAAAGAAGGTGAATAATTTATAATATAGTTTAATGGGAACGAGAGATTAAATAACTCTCTTTACAAAATCTGTCTGCAATTTCATATCCCAAATAATAAAGGCGTGGGATGCCCTTGACAAGCTTATAATGAAAATGCCTTATCTTTCAAAAATGCAATTTGATTAATGAATTTCATTAGTCCTTTTAGTTTGTTAATTGTTTCATAAGTTTTGAATAAAGCTTATTTTACATTAGGTTTTTTATATCATTTTTTGTTTTCACTTTTTTAGTTGCAATGGCATACTATAAATCAAATAATTCAATTAAAAATCATTTTTCAACCCCAAATAATTATTTATTTACTTCCCAGAATTCTATTACATGAAACAGTAGAAATACCCTTACGAATTTTCCCCAAAATTCAGAAATTATATTAAAAAAATCATATAAACTTCATTTTAAGGATTTTTGTTTTCTCTATCCGATGGTGCAACAGTAAAATTTTGAGGCTTCCAGTTTGGTTCGTAAACGAGGATATGAGAGTAAAATCGTTTTATATTAAACACAAAAGTCAAAATCGAAGCCCGAGCAATATCGCTTCGACACATTATATTGTCATCAACAAAAAGGAGTGTGTACAAAATTTGAATCCGATAGCTTATCATGGAGTATTTAAAAATCAACGATAAAACGTTTCACCATAGCGACAAACAGCATGCTAAATGAAAGCTTATAATATAATGGCTTTGTAAAGAAACACGACATTCAGCAATTTTACCTCTCGGCCTCTGGTGGGCGACTTTCTAAGAGAAAGTGGCTCATGTATGCGCTGCACATGGCGAAAATCATGAGAACGCTCATGCACCCAGCCCGTTCACAGGGATTAGAGCCCTGGATCGAATTACCGCTGTTCAGTGACTTGACCGCAAGCAACAGTGTATCTGTAACGATAAATTTTGTAACTGCTTGAGAATGATTATCGAAAATGAGAATCAGAGTAAAAATTCGCCAGGCTGTTGCCAAAGCGCCGAATGATGCACGTGGCCAAACGTTAGAAAAACTGAGGAACTCTTGGCAAAAATCTAAAGTACCTTTTTATTCAATGCTTTCACACCTTTGTTAAAATACGGGTAAGAGATAATTAGACTCATCTTAGTTAGAGCTTATAAGGTGATCAAGTACTCGTGCTTTTGGTGACATCTAAACCTGAAATTAGGTTTCATACTTTGGCTTATTCGATTACAGCACAGCAAACTAGGGCTATCTGCTATCTTCCTGAGAGACAGAATGCGTTCATGGAGGTTTTTCTAAGGGAAATTGACTCATATCCACGTTGCAAATTGGTAGAATCCACGAAAACGACCATGCAACCTGCCCGCTTGCCTAGAACCAAAGTTTCTCAAATTCAACTTATACACTGGTTATTTCGCTAAATGTTTGCGGCAAAAATCTAACTTTCTGTTTTATGCCCCAATCGTCTTACATTCAAAAATATAACAGAATCGTTCTACCACTGATATGGGCATGTGCTATATAATCCAAACGACTATAGACAAACTAATCATGTTCGTTTTCATCCAAAATACATTAATAGCTTGAATCTCTGCTGCTTTATCATTTTTATATCACTTCAGTTAATTAAAGAAAAACAAGTAAATAAATTAATAATAAAGTCAACTATACTTGGTCTGGAAAGAATCAAAAATCTAAATTTTCGGATATATCTGAATTCTGGCAACAGGATTTTTGGATAACGAAAGCTCTATTATATTTAAACCATGAGCGAAATTATGCATACGAAATAAGCTAAATTGTCCCACCAACGACCGAGCGGTTAATATTCTGAACACTTTTGTTTCTATCTGGGTTCATATCACGAGGAACGAGCTGGCTGGTAGATTTCGTGATTTCCTCCACAGATTACGTGAATATGAAACAGTTTCTTTTAAAAAAATCCTTCACGAAAGTATCCCACCCATTAGACAGATATTCGTCGAGTGTTAACTAAATATACCTTAACTCAATACGATAGATCCACAAAATATGAAAAATAAATGCATAGTTTTACCATAAATACTATGCTATAAAAATGCATAATAAATACTTGTATTTCAGCTTCTTCCTTGGGCAAATCCTATCTATAAATTTCTTTCGAACAAAACATTTGGTGTAAATTTTTCGAATAATTCTATAGGCCAGTGATTCTCCCCTTTTAACACTGCTAGATAATCATTCTCCTCCTCCCTTTAAATTTCCAAAACTCAAAATTCACATACACTACCGGCCGCTTATTAAAATCACTTCTGTTCAAACATATTTAAGTTTATTAAGCGGCTGAGTTTAGTGTATTGGTATTGTATTAGATTATTGTAGTAGTGTATTAGATTTGTGTATTGCAAATCGTGATATTAGTTTTAAATTTTCCTAATGAAATAATAACTAACAACTAATTCAATAATTAATCCTAAAATAATAAAATTTACAAATAATGCTAAAATTAAACTATTTATGCAATTTTGAAATTCATTTTTTAATTAAAAAATTATAATTACGTTTTCGATGAAGTTTTGTCTCCTTACACACAAGTATTTTATCTGCCTTTCTTTCATACCGTTCAACAAAACTTTTTCAATAGTACATTGTTCTTTTAACACGTGACTGTAAAAGTGTTTCACGCAAGTTGTTTCAATAGTTTTGCAAGTTGACACAAATAATAAAAATGAATGATCTCAAGTTCCCTAACTGATATCTCAAACATCACATATGAGGCAAAATCCTTACAAATTCCTCTTTCTCCTTCCTTCAAATATTTCGTCCAGTTTTTTTCATAAATAGATGGATATTTTGATGAAACGAAATCATTTAAGTTATCCTACATAAACTCTTTTTAATTTTTGACATAAATCTATCAAACGTATTTTCACAGACATGAAAGGCGGGGTTTAAATACGTTAGTTTGACGTCACCAGAGGAAACCACTTAAAATTTCCTGTCGAATCCAGCTACAGTTCTCTATGCGTTCTCTCGAGCATACTACTCAAGGTTTACGCCCTAATATGTCCTTTTTTTTCATACGCTTATTACATACACACACATATATATACTGTATATATATATATTATATATATATATATATATATAGTTGATAGAAAGTAGTAGATGAACAAGAGACCTTTTAGTCAAGAATTTTGTGCATTGAGCTGCAAAATTAAGATTAAAGCCAAGTTAAGGGAGTAAAATTCTAAAAGCAATAGCCTAAAAGTAAATAATAGACATGTTCCTAGCAAAAAAGAGAAAAATTCTAAAGGCAATCGCCTAAAAGTAAATTTGATACCCACTTACTAAGGTATAAAAATTTAAACAAATTAATTACTCAAAAGAATAGCGCAAAAAAAAAAAAAAACTAAAAACTAAAAACTAAACTTATGACCTTCGAAGTGCTTGCATTTTACAAAATTAATTTTAAATTCAAATTTGATTAAATTTTTTATTTAAATTTCAAAACTGAGGTTACTAGCCAGCAGAAAGATTGCTCTTTGTCCATTTAATCGATCTTCCACTTTATGCTTTCGAGCATGATCAAAGTTTTCCTTGCTTTTCCTTTGCTCTACAGCTACCACGTCCTTCACATTCAAACACTCTTAATGCACACTAATGCTTATAGAAGCATTTCATAAATATTTTTCTAACACTGTGAACAAAAAGGTCTGCCCTTAACGGAAGATTTTGAATAAGGAAGTCCTTAAAGAGGAACTAAAGAAAAATAAGATTAGTAACACAACAACCTGGAGTTTGGCATAGATTTATGCCAAGATCTCAATCTATTTCGAGGACAAACAGGTACAGGTCCCTCTTCGTCAGGAGCAGAGAAATCTGTCAAAGCAAAGATATGGATTCTGCTGTGAAGAAAGTATTCTGATGCAAAGAAAGTTGCTGATTTCTTTGCTCCTGACGAAGAGAGAAAGCAATGGCAATACTGTACTGAAAAATTCATTTTTATCTCTAGCGCGCGAGACTGTGTATCGGAAATTTAAAAAATATGCTGTGTTTAAATATTTTGTGATATTGTTGTTGAATTGAATTTACTGAAACAGTGGACTAAGTGCAAAGAACATGATATTTAATAAATAAACGTAACACAAAACGCCGTTTGGGCGCAAGATAAAATCTGAAAGCTTTCAGATTTTTGGTATTGTGTTTTATAAACTAAACAAGAAAAAGTGTAGAAGATGTCGATAATTATCAAAATCAGAAAAAAAGTAGTTTTTTTATATTCATAAACCAAAACTAAATAATTAACAGGTAAATAAAAGGATGATCTCGTCCCCTCTGAAACTATGAAATTTCGCCCTAGTGGGAATTTCTTCCTGATTGAGACCCCTTCTGTAGGTTTTGCACTATCTCAAATATGTTACTCTTATGTTATTCTATATGTTACTGTCTCATATATGTTACAAGTTACTCTTAGCTGTATACACATTGGCCAACGTGTCTTTTCTCTACCTCAGCTACTTTACGTACATTTCTACAACAAATTTTTATAGTTTAAATTCAAAACCTAAAGAATAATTCAAAAAAAGAAATGGTGAGGAATTTGACATAAACTTTACAAAAGAAACTATCTCAAACGACTTTTAAACAACATAGGCTGTCTTCTTGGGTAACTGAAAATCTACTCCATCTCGACTGGCTTAAGCATTATCTCTAAAAATATTGGAAAGATAAAAATTTTAGGCCTTACTTCACCGATAAAAAACAATATTCAGAAGAACAAGGCACGTGTTTTGTAACAAAAACAAAAATCTTGTGTCGTGGCGTAAATTTCTTTTGTATCCGGAAGATTTGGACCCGGCATAAAATAAAGACTTTCGATAGAACTTCCCGTATCTTTTAGCGACAATCCATCACATTTACTATCGTGGGGTGGATAAAGAAAGAATATTTACTCTTGAAAACGAGAAAATAATGCCTAGGAAGACAGCAATTCCAGTTTCTTTCAATATTTTATCGCAACTGCTTTATTTCCATAAATAAAGACTGTTTCTGTTCCACAATATTTCTAATAGGCTCTGTATTACATTGTAAACAAGCTTAGTAGGAATTCACAGGCATTAACATTAATCATATTGTAAAATAAAAGTTCAGCGTCTGTTTTTGTTTCGATGATATTCAAGTCAATATTAAAAACTGAAATTTAAAAGCAACGTTTACAAATAAAATTTATTTAATTATATGTTACTTCAATTCATAACTTTTGTAAGATTACTTTCATTTTAAGCAAAATGAAATCTTTTTAAGCGTTAGCTTATAATTCTGTATATTGTGGATATTTTATTAAGATTATTTTTTTCTTAAAATATTTTAAAGCAGTAAAAATATTTCAGAAATCTTTGCATTTAAAATAAAATAAATTTACTTGGGATATAAAACTGAAGAATAATATTGAACGTTACTGAAATAGATTTTTAAGTGAATAAAATTGCAAGAAGTTCTTTCAGATATGATAATTGCAAAATTGTTTTAAATTTTCATTTAAGTTTAATGAAACATATATATATATAGAATTTAGAACCAATATTTTATTTAGAACTTTTTAGAACTTTTAGAAGATCAAAATTTAGAACCAATATTTCTCATTTATTCACCTTTTAGAAGATCGCTAGTTTAAGTACGGTTTTTAGATTCGCCAAAGAAGCCAAACTGGCAACCTTTGGCGTCTCAGATTCTAATGGAATTTCGAACGGCTTTTTTATTGTCACACTGGTATTTGACTAGAGGTTCTCGCTATGTTTTGTGTTATTATTTTGAAATTTCAAAGATTTTTCCATTGTAGGATTTAAATGTTTTCTACGTTTTAAGGGTAAGTTTTCATTTTTATTAAAGGTTTTCTTAGATTAAAAATATCTTAGCTGCTTAGATGATGTAGTAGTTAGTGACGCTGATTGTTGTACCGAACGTCTTTTTGGACGTAATTTAAAATTTGAAACCTTTCAGATTTGTTATATGTTTTATTACATGCGTTTACTTGATTGGTTTTTGATATTTTAAAGCATACTTACTGAAGCAGCGCGACTAAGATACACATAAAAGAATTACGATGTGAAAATAATAATTCGACTTTTTAAAAAAAAACTGAACGCGTGACAAACCTTTTAAACACTTTTTTACTTTAAATAACCAGCTGTGAAAATTAATGATTTTTGCCTCGTGCTGAGGGTATTTTAGTTCGATTTTAATTATTTTGGCTTTATTTCTGTTCAATAATTTCTACAATTGTGACAAATCATCAAAAATAACACATTAGTTTAGTGACTTAATGAAAGAAAACAATTTAGTTAAAGCGATAATTAAAATTTTCAGGGCAGGAATTTAAAGCAAATAAACCTATTTTAAATAACGCAAGATAACGCACTAGGATTAATTAAGAAAATTCTTTTATTTTATTCACTATATCTTGTTCAGAATCACACAGCCCGTGGAAAAAGAAAACAGAGAAAAACTTTCACCATTTGTGTGATGGCCAAATCGTGTTTCTGAGCGATTCTCTGTTAATCTGAAAATATTTTCTTCCATGATATCTTTGGCGGAGCAAGAACATAAATATCACAGACTCAAGACTGTATACGTAGATATGTTTTCTTTAGCTTCAGTTTTAATATCTGAAATGAGATCAAATGCTTAGAAAGGGAAGAAAATTTATTAAATTGTAGAACAGTTATTCAAATCATGATTTCATTACGATTTCTCCTACATATACCATGCAAGAGGAATTTAAACAAATCTTCGGATATTAAATTTTGAGTTTTGATATTAGAAGGGGAACACAGAATATAAGAATCCTCTTCTTTTCTCAAAATAATAATACTAGCTAATTTAATATAGTTATTACGTTGTTAAATTATTTATTCTTGATCCATTGTTTTATTTTGGAGCGCTGAAAGTTTATATTTTAAAACATTAATAATAATACATGCCATGATATGTCATCTACAGTATGCTAAGTGACTCTTAATTTTTCACACTCAGCTTTTATATTCATAACAGACATTAGCCAAATTCCTTACTAGGAAACTAGACTTAACTTTACTTAGACTACAAAATTTGCTGCTTCGTGATATGTTAACCTGTTATCACGGGTTGTCATTAAAAGGACGTTACAAGTTTTAGTTTCTTAAATATTGCCATCAAGCATGTACACCGAAGAGCTATGACATATGATCACCCTCCATCTATAACAATTGGCTGGTTGAGAAACAAAACCACTGCGCGTGCGCGGCTGATGTTGGAAAGCGGCTATTCATTGTAGCCTGTCTTGCGGACCGATTCTGAAGTATTGAATACCTGAATCGCTCATTGGAGCAATATAAAGAAAGACAGTCGGAACAAAGCATGCATAACGCATGCTAATTCCGGGAATAAATTGGAACTTGGAACAAAGCGCGAAATAATGGGAAAAGCAGCTGATTTTTAGACTTCGTTAAAAGTCAAACCGTTATGGCTCGGCGACTGCGAACATCAGTATCAGTGCGGACAGTGCGCTAGAACTGGACCCCAGTCCTGGGTCTGCCTTTCGGGGTGAGTGTGACCAAGCTCCAGAGACCCCTTTATCGGCGACGCAGACCCCACAGTCCCTGCCCGGCTTTATACAAAGCAAGGGCTTTATACAAAGGCTTTATACAAGGAAGAAATGCTGAGTCGATTAGAAAAAAATGAAAAATGATCATAGGACACCTTTGCCTGCGGGCACCACTCCATTGGCATCGATAGTCGCTTGATGCCTTGTCCACTTTGTCAGGCCTCGTCACTGGAACTATGAGAGCCAAATCCCCGACGACTAGGTCGGTGATCTCCGATCTAGCTCCACCACAGGCAGAGGAACAGACACGACAGTACCAGTACGGTCCCTGTCAAGCCTGAACCAACCTAAGAATAAACTCGGGCTCTAGTCCTGTGAAGTCAACTTATATGCTCCCGTGGTTGAGACTGTCTAAGTACAGATCCTAGCCAGTACTTCCCAGGAATTCTCCTGAGTCATCCCCCGGGGGAGAACATCAGTATCAGAAACGGAGCGTTTAGTGGGCTGTTCATGTGCAGTTGTTGTGAACACATATCGAAAGTGGTGTATGGATGGTGAAACGACAGGTCACCGGCCAGCAGTGTGTCGTCGACGCGCATCGTTTCCAGTAGAGCAGAGATTATAACTACGCATTGTGCGCCATAACCGAAGAGTTACAACAACCAAAATCCCCACTAGTTACAACAGTGGCGACTCAGACAGTTTTTGTGAAGATATTGCGCAGCGTATATTGTTGCGTATGAGCCTACGCAGTCGGAAGCCAAAGAATGTCCGTGCACTGACGGCAAGCCATCGCAAGCTGCTTCTGCGACGGAATCGGACATTAGAGGAATGGAAGAAAGTTGCATGGTCCGAAAAATCACGTTTTCTGCTCCATCACGTCAAACGACATGTGCTAATACGCCGATTACCAAACGAAACCTGGTTCCCGCATGCGCAGTTGGACGGAGACAAGCCGGTGGCGGTGGTATTATGGTTTGGGCAATGTATTCACGGATCACATTAGGACTCATAATTCCCGTAGAACAATTCCTGACATCTGCTCACTACGTGAACATCGCTGCAGACCCGGTTCATACATTCCTGGCAACAGTATTTCCAGCAGGGGATGGTTTTTACCAACATAAGGCACCATGTCATAAGGGTCGAATCGTCAGAGAGTGATTCGAGGAACTTTCCGGTGACTTTCAAGTCATGTCTTCGCCTCCAAATTCACCTGACTTTAACGCAATAGAGCATTCTATTGTATTATTAAAGGTCGCACCTGGAAAACCAAATACGCTACCCTGACAATGTGCGAGAAGGGCGGACCGTTGGTGAACGCTTGGTAAAAGATACCTGAGACTACGTATCAGCACCTTGTGGAGTAAATGCTACGCCGGATTCTGGCAGTTTTAAGGGATAAAGACGGTCCTACATGTAATTAACAGGATGGTCATAATGTAATGGATCTTCGGTGCATTTACCGTTATCAAGTTTCGCATAGTAACATATGGAGATTTTACGAAAGGGGTTACAGCGCAAGTAGTGAAAAGCTTTCTGTAACGGTAAAGCAGAAATTTTTATACAGACCCCTTTGATCGAAGCGTAGGAAATCTTCTTTATGCTTCAATAAGTTAAGTAAAAAAATAGCTGGAATTTTACAGGCAAAATTTGTGAAATCTGAAAAAGAATTTAACAATTTCGACCACTTTCTATTACCGATTCAGAAATGATATTTCTAGATAAATTTCGAGGAAATTTATATAGCAGCTACAAAACCTACTGGCCTTACCTGAGTTCGTGAGCTTATTAATTTTGATATTAGATCTATGAAAATTAATTAACAACATCTTCTTTAATTTTTCACTAAAAAAATATGAAACGTTTTATATACTAACTGACAGAACATCTTGGAGATTAAATTGTATAATAATGCAAATGCCAAGGATACGCAGCTAAATGATTTATGTAAATTATCTGAAATGCAGGGTTATTAGGTGATAAATTAAAGAGCTTAAACAATAGAAAATGTCAGATGGCATCAAACGTCTAATGTCTTTACAAACATGCTTACTCATGATCAGTCACGAGATTTGTAGAGAAGCCTGAAAGCAAGGATTTGTGATAAGAAACAACAGCAATTTTTATCAATACATCACTTTGACAATTTTAGCCCATAAGGGACGTAAGTTCCGAATGGAATATTATACTCGAAACGGCTAGAAAATGGGATGTTAAATGGAATATTAAACTCGAAACAATATTATAATCAAATGTTGCATTGAATGACTATAAACAGCGTATTAGTTCTCAAATTGTTGCCACCAAATATTATCGCCCTGTATTACATTTAAAGAAATTAAATTCTGAAGAATCTGCCTGAATGTATGTATGTTTCTGGCATTGCGAAAACACGACCGTACCTAGAGCCATCCAATTTTCAATAACGTAGTTCTCCATCAGAACATGAGCACCTAGAAGCACGAATTTTGAATTTCGAATTTGTTTTATTATCTATTTTCTATTTTGCAAACCTTTAACGAATTTTTAAGTAACAGTCTCAACGATTTCAAAGCAAGCAGTGTAACACGGTACGAAAAAGAAAACTTTTGTCTCCAGAGTGCAAAATTATCTGTCGGACATTCCTAAGATACTCTGTTTTTAAAAAAATTTCTGATTTTGTTGTTGAATCGAGTTTTATGTGACGTAAGAGCCAAGAACATGACATTTAATAAATAAAATAAACACATAAAACGTTAATAATAAAAAGACAAAAACTTTTGTAAAGTCATCTTACTAAGAAACCGGAACATCGATATGATAAGCTAAGAAAAGGTTTAAAAAACAGAAAAATGTATGCAAACACTTAACGCTGCATCCGGAATTCAAAAACTATAATTTTACTATGCTGTTTTTAAAATTTTTGAAATTTTCCTGTTGAGTTTTATATGTCTTAAGAGCGAAGTTAATGATGCTTAATAGTAAGGCGAAAAGACAAAACAATTGGTTAGTAGGATTAAATGTATAAGGTATTTCTCCCGCCTGCTTCGCATGCCTTCGTGGTGTAAGGGTCAGCACGCTTGACAAACGTAACCAAGAGGTCCGTGGTTCAATTCCCGGCGAGGGCGTTGCTCATTTTTTATCTCTCTTGCAACCATATAAGCTAATGACTGTACAACTGGCACCCGAACGAAAAAGGTGGTGGAGGATGATACTTTGTCCCCGGGATTTGGCGAATGGGTCCCCCAAAACCACGGTCGCCTCTTTAAAAGGGGGAGTATATAAGGTATTTCTCCCGCCTTCTTCACATGTCTTCGTGGTGTAGTGGTTAGCACGCTCGACGCGTAACCGAGAGGTCCGTGGTTTGATTCGCGGTGAGGGCGTTGCTCATTTTTCATATCTCTTGCTTCCAAATAATTTAATGACTCTACAAATGTAACGACAGACTTGTAGACTGCGAGCTCAGCGAGAGCGTAAAAACTCTTAACAAACCCTTTTGAGCGACCTCTAAAATCTAAAACCTTTGATAATTAAAAAAATTATTAAAATTGGAATTGCAGAATTACATACTTTTATGATTTAAATTACTGCCTTGTTTTTGTTAGGAAAAATGGCCCACTGCAATTTCAAATTTCTTTAAAGAAAAACAACTAGAATTTTGTTTAGGTTTTTAAGATTTTTATTAAATATAAAGCAGATAGATCCTCACGTTTAATTGAAGAGCGCTCCAACTATTATTGACTTTGGTAGCATACATTTATTTAATAGTCTTAAAAATTAAAATTATTTTCATAGCAGTAATGAATAAAAACTGAACAATCCTCATTAAACAATTTGTGACCATTAATAACAACACCTCCTCCTATTCATAGTTTAATTTAGGTTCAAATTCAGGCATGCGTGTTTAGTGTATATGTACTTTTGTGATTTTTCCCATGTGTAGTATATATAAGCGTTAGTATCCTTCAGATAGTCCCCTATGTAACCATTCATCTGATAGTACTCACGTATCTTATTTTCATTAACTAATTAACCTAATTGTTTGTATAAAGGCTTTTAAAGAGAATCCAGAGAACAATAGTAATTTTTTAATAAATAAAGAAGATATCTTGTAAACATTACACTTCAACTAACACTTTCTCTTTCAGATAGTTATCGTATTTGATTATACTTAAAAGTCTGAAGGAAAGCGTAAATTAGCTCTTCAGTTAAATTCGCTGAGGGCGCTTTAAAGCTCATCTTCAACATACTTTAACAAAGGATTCATCATGATTTGTAGCAGGAAAGATATAGTTATTCTGCAAAATTTATCGCCCGTTTGGCGACATTACTCCTTCTCCTAATTAATCTTTTACTGGCCTTTAAGCTGAGTATTTTAAATCAATGAACGTTACATGAAAGCAGCGCCAAGATGCGCGACAGACTCTGCGCTGTTGAAGATATAAGATGAGGAAGATGGTTCGATATTTTTATCTGCACTGCTCCTTAGAATTTCCTTATATTTCAGACACATAAATTTGTCTGTGAAAAAGAGGTAAAAACGTAATTTTAAACGAAAGGATGCATATTTTAAGGATGTGTTCGCCAGTCTTGGGATAAATATGGAATATTATTATTAAATAAAATTATGCATATGGAAAATGATTCGGCGCATTTCTGAAGCTAATAATGGGAAATATATCATTGATGAAAATCCTATTATGTCGATAAACAAAACTGAGCTGAATATGTTTGAGCTATTTTTCCCAGATAATGTTAGCAATTTACAAATGTTTCAAATGTATCTCTTATATCTACTCAGAATTACCTTGATGAACACTATTAACAGCTGGTTGATTATCTCCAGAACTGATGAACAGATTTTGATGAAAATTCGTGTGGGCAATAGATAGATATACACTAGCGTCATCTTAGAAAGATGCACATATTTTCGAGTCTTTTTTTTTCAGAGGCATTATAACTGCTGCGAGGCATAGGGAAGATTTACAGCTCCCAGTTTTGCCTTTTCAGGGGTGCATTTGGCTCTCAGTTCATTTTTATGAACGACAGTACTAGTCCACTGGTCCACATAGGGCTAATCTAGCGAACGAGTTTCTAGAAAGTGAGGATATTAATCCGATTAATTCGTATAGCCAGAGCTCGAGCCCGAAACCCTATAGAATAAAGCTGAGATGTTCTTCGAAAGGTAATTGCAACCCACCTTTGCCTTTCCAGAACCTCGAGGACCTGCAAACAGAGCTGCTGCAGGAACGACGCAGATTAACACAGGGATTCATAAACTGCTTTATTTCTAATATGAAGTCACGTTATCAGAGCTGTTTGACTACTGAAGTGGTTTTATCTGCTTTTATTTAATTACGGCAAAGCACTCGATGGCTATCTGGCTAAAGGGAGAGATGGTCTTGTAGAGGACTTTAAGAAAAACTGGCTCGTACACAGGTTACATATGGGAAAAATCACCAAAACGTCCATGCAGCCAGCTCGTTCGCTGGGATTCGAAACCTGGGCTGAACTAACAGTGTTCAGCGACTTTACCGATCGGCCGCTTGTAGGCGACTATTGACGGGGACCTTATTTCTCTTTTGCTCGGTCTTATAATCCGTGGTTAGGGATCTTCTTGAACCGATGAACTTTACGCGTTATCATACTGATACACCATGGCTGTTTTATGGTACAGGTATTTGAATTATATCAACATATGTCCATGCGAAATTTCATTTAAATCAACGGATTATTAACAAATTTGAATCTCTTAATTTTGAACTCCAGTATAGATCATTGTGTAATTTTCTACTTGAAACAAAATATGTCATCTGAATTGAAAGCTTCGAAAGAATTTTGGATTGAAAGAAACTGCAGGAAATCATTAAGAATTTTAAGTCGTTAATATATCTCTTGAAGTATTATTTTTCAGTCAATTTTAACAACGTGAAACACATCTAAGTGTTTTAAATTTTTTCTTGACGTAAGGAAAAATTTTAAAACAATACAGTGTATAATAATTTTCTAACGAAGAGTTAAAAAATGTTGCGTGTTGAATTCTAAAATACACGAGAAATACTTTAAATGCCTTTCCAAACACTTTTCCGTTTCTAAACAGGAATTAAATAGTACCATATGAATCTCAATAGTATTTTATGAAATAACTTTTAGAAATAATTTAACAGAAATAATATTTAATGCTTTAAAATCCATATAAAGTCAAATGTGAGTAGAAAACCTATTTTAGTTTTAAACAACTTGATATAAAAGTAAAACATACACGGTTGCCCAGCATTGTACCTTTTCAAATTTAAATTTAAAAAATCTTACAAAAGCCTTCGCAAAATTAAAATGTGAACAAGTTTTTTAATTAGCGAATGCAACATAATATTACGTTAAGTGCTTTTTAAGTTCCCCCCCCCTAATATACCATTTTTTAATAAAAGGATTACAGCTTTATATACGTTTTAAATGTCTAGCTACGCATAATGTTAAACTATTAAATTTTGCACTTTTTGTTCTGCTAGGAGTGAAATTTATTATGTTAAAATGTATTAATTTAGCTACATTAAATTCAAAAGTAAACTTGTCAAACAGTATTGCGGTTTTAATTGCTAATGCACTGGGCTTGCGTTGCACATGCTATGTCATAATTCAGGACTTTATAATCTTTTATAAGTTGAACTAAAGTGTAGCTAAATTTGCAACTGTTTTAAATTTTTTTGAATAATCTGTGTGTTTTTCCTATATTCAGAAATGTTTTATTTGTATTTTCTAATTTGCAGTTTGTATTACATAATTTTTTTGCGCGTTCTGATTTTATTGCCATTTATTTATAAAAAAAGAGTTTAATTATTATATCATATTATTATTAATTTGATTATACATACTCTTTTGGCTTGTTCTCATTTGGTAGCTGTCATTTCTACTTTACATTTATTTGTTTCACCATAGAATTTTTTTAACTACATATACGCAAATTTAATCTTTAGAGAGCAATTTAATTATTTTTAATTTTTATGTTTTCTGTGCTAAGAAATTTTTTAAAATGTTCAGAATTGTCCAAACAGACCTGCTTACCATACAAAATTGTCTGTTTAGGAGAAGTAATAACTGATAATAAAATGTTGTGTCGTTGAATTGCTGCTTCAGTAATTTTTAAAAATTTGAATTTAACTTGCCTTAATCATTCTCTAAACACTGTCGTGTTCTACGGTTTCGTGGATTTGGAGTAATTGATGATAACACTTGATGAAGAATCAGAACAGAATTTAATCGTCAGTAAGCACTAGTACACAGGACAGTTCAAAAGACAACTTTAAATTCGTCGAAAAACTACACTAAACACATTGAAACGATCAACCACACAGCCTTCGGGCAATAACGGTGAAGACGGTTTCACGGCAAAATGCTATACTACTGCTCTCCACTCGGGTGATCGCTCTCAAGCTAATCTGTAAAATCAAGACTCTACTTTCTCCCTGTACAGGCAGGGTATATATACCTTTAACCTACCTTCTAGAATATTCTCGAGAAAACCGCTAAGAATGAGTTCTAGAATGTTCTCATTCCATCTATGGCATATCTCCAGTTTTGTCGCCAAATATCGCCAAATGGGCGATTTCGAACCAAATCTGGCAACCATACTTTTCCTTGCTTTTTCTGGCAACCCCTAACTCCGCTTTGCGGGGAAGCTATCTCACCTCAGCTTGGCATTTCGCAACAATATTAAAAAGGCCTAAGTACTTATTTATTTATAGCTAAATTAACTGTATTTGGGCCTATAAACTTCAGAAGCACTTCAACGTAGTTACCTAATATTGTGATACTTGGCCCTTTTTAGAGCACGAAAAGTCAGAAAAGCTTCTTTATAGTTTGTATTTTCTATGTGATAGTTAAAGGAAGTATTATCTTTTCCAGATTTTTGTAAAATTTAATTAAAAAGCTTAGCTTCGTTTAAGTCTAAATTTCTCCAATTTGAAGATTTCGTAGAAATATTTTTAATGTTCATTTTCCTCTTCTTTTTGGAAAGAGAATTTTTGAAACAAAAATACAGACTATGGTTTTCCACGTCAATTTCTTGTGAAATATTTCAGAGCAGTATTATTTTTAGAGTTAATTTTCTTGCTTGCAAAAAAGCGGTTCGCTTATAAGGGACTACCGAGACTATTAGTTTAGCGACTTTCATTATCTCTCCTGAAGACGAATCCGTCAGAAGCTCATTTTCTTTGTTTTACATAAGCAGAGTACATTAATCTTCCCGCGCATTTTTGCTTTGTAAATGGTTTTTATCATATTATCCAGACAGGTAGCTTCTATCTCTTTTTATTCTTACTGTTAGCTTTGACGTAAACATGTTCAAATTTTTATTTCTCACTCGACATTTTCCTCTATTCTGCGTCCCGCAAGGATGGGATGGGGCCGTTCAGTGGAGCGACACAATTTCCGTTGGAATAAAGGGTCAAGTCATGGAATTTAATAATAAGCCTCGCTTCCTTTTGCCATCGCATTGGCTTCCAGTAATGGTACAATTCGATTACATTGCTGAAGTAAATATTTACAGCAATTTGACAACATCGGCTTCGACAAAATGCAGATTATTAAAAGTGAGATAAGAATCATGTTCCTGGCTACTGTATTGGTAAAGCCAGAGTATTTACACTAAAGCCTGCCAAAACCACTCTCCCTGGCACTCCGTGGTGAAATTTGCCATTACAATCATGCCTGAGTTTTCAGTCGTGATCTTAATGTCATTTGATGTCCGAGTTTCATTTTGTAAATTGGTTCTGATATGTATTTGAGCTGTTTCTCATTATCAAAGTAACACTGTAGAGTCATTAGATTATTTCGAAGCAAGAGACATGAAAAATGAGCAATGCCCTCGTCAGGACTCGAACCTCGGTCCTCTCAAATACACGCCGAGTGTGCTGACCATTACACCACGAAGGCATGCTAATAAAGCGGAAGAAATACCTTGTACACTCCCCCTTTTAACGGTTAGCTGGGGATTAGGGGACCTATTCGCCAAATCCTGGTGGATCATCATCCACCACCTTTTTCAGTTCGGGTGCCACTGTAGAGTGATTAGGCTATTTCGAAGCAACAGATATGAAAAATGAGCAATGCCCTGGCCGGAAATCGAACCTCAGTCCTCTCGAATACGCGCCGAGTGTGCTGACCATTACACCATGAAGGCATGCTAAGAAACCGGGAGAAATATCTTATAAAATTCTCTTTTTTTTGTTTTCCGCATTTATTAACATAAAACATCATATCCATTCTATATTCATTTCTAATTATAGATTAGAAATAAAAATAGGTCTAAAGAATGACGCAAATCAAGACCGTAAGGTTTCTTCTAATATGTAACCATTTTCGTCATTTATAACCGTTTCATTATATTCCAGTATAGAAATTAAAAAAGATCTTTGTAAGTGAATAAATATTAAGTCCATAATACTAGGTGAATTAGAAGCCTAGGGGTAAAATCGATGAGTAGTGGCACTTTGATCCGAGTTCAAAGGCGGGCGAACTGGGCTGATTGCATGCAAGTCTTCATTGACTTCTTCCTGTTTAATATGCATACAGCTAGTTTCCTTCAAAATGGATTCCACAAAAGCATCCCAATAAAATATATAATAATTATGTTATGCATTGTGTAGGATCATGCGTTTTTATGGAAGGTATCATAGTTTTTATGTTTTTTTTCCATTAATAATAAAAATGATACTGTTCTCTTAAATAAATGAATTTTGTAGTTGTGAAAGAATTTCGTTAGATTACGTCTGCGTTCGCGTTTGTTAGCTTATTAAAGGGAAATTACATAACAAGAAGGTCTTATTTTGTTTTAAAAAAAGTAGTAGTGCCTTTAGCGTTTTTCTATCAAGAGAGATAATAATAGTATTTATTCGCTGACGTAAATAATTTAAAAAACCCACTGAATCACTGTTTCACTGAAATAAATGAATTTTCACATATAATTTGAAAAATAATTGCATCAAAGAATATATTTTTAAAGCTGTGAACTGGAAATACCGACAGATAAATAACTCAAATATAAAGTATTTCTTCACACATTTTATGTTGCTTCTCCAAATTATTAGAACATTTTAGAATGAGAAAAATAATCCTTTGTTGAATTTTTGGAATGTTTTCCGAATAATCTAGTTATTTTTCGAATTTTACTTTCTGTATTTTCGTTTCCTATTTTAAATTTGTAATAGTTTGTCCTTAATTTTGTGGTTAGATTCACTAAATTACACCATTTTCAATTTTAAAGAATAAATTTCTAAACCATCATGGCTAAACATGAACTATACATTCAAAAATAAAATAAAATAAAATAAAGCGAGGAAGGAGAGACAACAATTATTCTATCTCACTGTTTCCTGGATATATCTTCTCGAAATATAACCGACCATAAAAAAATTCGAAACAAAGCAGCATTTTCAAACCGTATGGCTAGATTCCAGCTCACGTAAACGTCACTTGCAGAAAAAATTCCTTGATCGTCTGTAGCAAACCAACAACCTAACATTTACTTGATGATCGCAGAGAAGAGAGGAGGAAGCATCCTTTGCTCGTAACTCAAGCAGCAGGTAGACTCTCAAAAAGAATCTTTAGAACCCTTCTTCATCCAATCACGGATATGGGATAAGAGAAATTCTGAAGCGGAAGATCTTGAAGGACGTGTCTCGATCGTGATTTTGTGAGATGATGATGGTAATAGCATGGAATAAACTGCAAGGCAGCTTTATGTTCAAGAATTCTGATGTTGCCAATGTCTCCTCTACTTTAGCAGGAAGGAACATAACAGTAGTATGGAGGGATTTATTATTTCCGATATTGAACAATATAGGAACAGGCTCCTCAAATGGAACATGCTCGAAAGCGAGTAGTTCGAAATTTCTGTTAATTCAAAGGAAAAAAATGATGCTGAAGCCCGGGAAATTTCCACAGAGAAGAAATGATTTCCAGAATACGTACTATTTCCAACACTTTTACGGCTCTCATTGGGCTCGAATAAAAGAGAGTGTACTGTATCTTATTTGTTTTTTTTCTCAGTTGTGGACCTTTGCTTTTACTTTTTGTTCCCATTTTATGTACGTTTAGTTTGAAGGTATTACAATCTTGACACATTATACATATATGTACACTGCCCCCCATTTAAAAAAAGGGACAATTCTATATCTCCTGTTCCACTGGGCCGATTGACAAAATTCGAATTGCGTTTTTCATGTCTCGAAAGCGCGACTTGGAATATATATTAGATTTAAATACAGCGTTATCCTAACATAGGTATTCTGACACAAAATCGGACTTTTTCTGAAATAACATACCATTTTTTTCCATGTATGTATGTAATGCATGTAGACATGTAATGTATGTATTTATGTAACGTGGAAATATGTGTAAATAATGCTTTTAATTTTAAATGCTCAAGTAGATTTTGAAGAAGACATAGATAGATGAATAAAAATTTCACAGATATCATTTTTATTGAAGTAGATTTCGATGAATAATAACTTAATAAAACAGCCCACAGATCTGACACTTTCATATAATGTAATTGACGACAGCAGCTCATACGCAAACGAGAAGATAGTGACAGGTTTTGATGCGGATGTTAATGAAGAAAAGTAAAGTCATGGTTCTGCTTTATTTGTGCTAATTTGCAAATTTTATCATTACTATTGGATATGTAAACTACAATTATTGGACCGAATTACGTTCAAGTAGAATGGATTAGTCTTGATATTTAACTTTTCCAAAGACACTTGTTAAAAATACGAGGAACAACACACGGCTTTTGAAATTCTCTCGCTGCCCGCTTGCCTCACACTTTTTCTTCAATTCTGAATACACATTTCTATCAATTTTCCTGCCATTGTAGGACTCGCGGATGGCTGCGGCCTTCGAAATTATTCACGTAGGCATTATGTTTGGTCTGTCTGGTTCTAAAAATATCTCTAACTTGAGCGATAGTAAATCATATCGGTAGAAACTCTTTTTTAAAACTCTCTTTGCAGTTCAACTACATATTCAAACTTATAAGAGCACTTCAGGACAAATTTTTCTAATCAATGTTTAGAATAATTCCGTCCATTATTTCAAATCTATTAAACTTAAAAGAAGGTAAAACTAAGAGAATTATCAGCTGTTAAAAGTGGATACACCTTTTGAGAGCCGCACATACACATATACCTATACATCTTATTCCCCTGATGAGTCGGCATTGTCTCACTGACTTTTCCGTTGTTCATTTTCTAAAATTAACTAAAATGTTTGCTCATTTTGAATGTATTTTAGGTTGTACTTGCTTTAACTGCTAGCTTTTGCTTGACAGACGGGCGATTTCCTTTACCTAATTTACCACTTCTTCATTATCTATAATGTTTAATTATTTTAATTTTTCTAAACATCATTAATTTAAAATTTTATTAAATTTATCCTGTATTCACCTTTAGTTTTTTGCATAAATTACATTGTTATCAGGTTTAACTTTGACTTCGCAATTTGAATATGAATTGCGAAGTCATTGCGAACCTCGCAATGAAATTCGTAACCTTTTATCTAAATATGCGCACTTTAATAGGAGTTATAGTAATAATTAATTATATTCTTTATGAATATGTACACTGAGCAAAAAAAATGGGACAGTTCTATATGTCTCGTTCTACTGGGCCGATTGACGAAATTCAAATTGCGTTTTGCATGTCTCGAAAGCGCAACTTAGGATATATATTAGATTTATATATAGCATTATTCTAACATAGGTATTTTGACACAAAATGGGTCTTTTTCTGAAATAACATACCAATTGTTTTCCTTATATCATTTATATCGTTCTTATATCATTTAACGGAAAAATTAGTTTGACTTTTGTCAATTTAATGAAAGTGTAACACAAAAAATAACTTTTTAGGCTATTCTGGAATTTAATAAACGTATATTTCTACGTCTGAGCTATTTACAGTTCGTATATTTAGTGCAATTTCATACAATGCATTACCATCCCTTATAACAATAAGATTTATGTACCGTATATTCCGGCGTATAACACGCAGTTTTAATACAAAAAATAAGAAAAAAATTTACAAATGCGCTTTATACGCCTGGTAGAAAAATGATAGCGTAAAAATAAAGAAAACTCAGCATACAAAAGGTAGATTTTTTCATGTACCTAAATGTTGTTTATTTAAACGAAATGACTTATTTTATGAACTTTAAAATTTCATTATCGGATAACATGAAAGGTTCGTCATGTTAGCCTTCCGTTACAACTTCAGGCACATCATCGAATTCTGTTTCATCTTCACGATCATTGTTATTCTGATCCATAAATAAATAAGTATCAACATTTCTACCTTTCAGCGACACCAGACATTCTTGCTGCAGCACGATTTCCATTTTGTTTCGCAAACTGAATGATTTTGCAACTGAAACTAGCACTGCGTTGTTTCTTTTGGCTGGAGCCATATTTACTATTAAAAGAAACATTAGATTAATTGTATTTCAGTTAAATAAAGTGCGATTTACTTAAACCTTTCCATCTTCACTTCAAAATCGCCGCTTCAAATGACTACAGAAAGGGAAAACATCTGACTCCTAATTCCGCGAATCCATTCAGGTCCGAAGAGTATTCTTACCTCATGTTCTGTCACACTTTTCTCAAACCTTTCAATATGTCTTTCAATAGAATAACATTCTTGTTCACATCTGCATTGACTACAATCCACACTCTTCGCAGAATTATTTACTCTCTCAAACATTTTCCTCCACACACATATTTTTATTCCCCTTATCGCTTGTCAGTTCAGCCTACCATTGTTCGAAAATTTGGGAAAAATCTTCGTGTGAAGAACTTCAAAAGACAAGATGCGTATATCTTTCAGGTTTGTTCGTAAAGAAAAGGGTACGCGTTATACGGCGAATATACGTAAAAATTATTAAATATATTTTAAAATTATAGGTGCACGCTGTACGTCGAAATACACAGTACTTTTTGACTGATTGTTTTTTTGTAATGATTTCAATAAAAAACAAAACAATAAAATACTAAAATTTTTCCTGTTCCTATAACCCTCTCTTCTTTCTATTCGACATATAGCATTTAACCGCTTCTTAAAGAGCAATTCTAGTGGAAATATCATTCGACTCTTTTTTATGCTTCCTACTCTTTCTTTCCTTGTATGAGCCAACTTCTGTTCTTTACTTACACCGTTTCAGATAACCGTTTCTTGTGAAGAACTGATAAGTTTCTGAAGTTTTAACATTCGGGTCTTTGATAAACAACAAAATTCAGAGTTCTTTCAGGGCTTATCCGAAGGAAAAAAATCAATAAATTTCAAAAGAAATCACGAGTTCTTATTCGTTAAAAAAACTTTCGTTTAAAGATAAAGAAGGAGTTAAATTAAGCCATTTATTTATATCGGCAGGGATTTTCTTGGATTTCTAGCCTTCAGTTTCTTTACTCCGATAGGGACATTTGTGTTAGCTTTCTATATTTACTTCCGAAAATGAGGTTTTATACTGATAAATTTCTTATTCTAGCCTTAAGAACAGTAAATTGCACATGCTTTTGTTTGCTTTTCTTCTCCTTTCCACCGCTATTTTCACTTTTATTTCCAGCGCTTGAGGAGTAAACGCTATTTTTCAGACCAGGCTCTTAAACTCAGATCTATTAGCTAAACCACAATGTAAAATGTTTTGAGAGTGAAACTATTGAAGACTCCTTATTTTCCTTTTTGTTTCAAATTTTGAGATGGGATGGGTGTATTTATAAAGGTATAAATTATTTCACTCTCCTGTACATGAAGGATTTTCACTTAATCTGATTTCATCATTAATGCTGCCCCACCAACCATTATACAAACGGTGGTTAAGACCGCTGAATACTGAGAGTGTGATCCAGGAGAACGGGCTGAAAGCATGGTTGGTTTTCGGCTTTTCCATGCATAGCGTGAATATGAACCAGTTGCAGTAGAAAGTCTTCCACGAAGACATGACTTCCGTTAGACAAATAGTCTCCTATGCTTTGCCACATTCATATAACCCAACCTAATCATCAATGACATATTTTGAAGCTTTTATATATAGGTACTTATGTATTAAAGCAACCATCTTGGCATAACTTGGTGATTTTTTTTATGAGAAGGTTATGTTACATAGAGATGCAAGTTGGTGGTTTTCACGCCTAAGGATTCCCAAATTATCGATGTTTATCTTATGTTGGTAAATATTATTAACATAAATAAAAAATCATGCAATTTAAAAGAACAAATTTTAATTATTAAATAAAGATTGCGTGAAAAATTAAAAAATAAGCACGTACGTTCTTCTTCAAATCTTCCTGCAATTTTTTCCGCTCTTCTTCTCCCGAAATATACAATGATCTGTTTTCACTACAAAAAAAAAATCAGAGAATTGCGGAGACTCGGCTTGCTGAAAATCTCAGCAACGACAGGTATCTAGGATCGTTATTCAACTTAAAAATATTTTCAGCAAAATTGTATATTCTTGCAGAAATTTTACCGCAGTTTCTTCCACTGCTGGCAAATTGCATAAGTTCGCATTTTAAAACTTAGTTTAGGGCAAAACATATTACGATTTGTTTATAAAAGACGTTGAAATTTGGAATACAAGAAAACAAACTCTGATGTATACACCAAATTACTTCCTTGTACGGAATATTATATTACACTCATTTTTTCCTGCATTTCATTTAAACTTATTGCTTTCAATTAAATCTACTTTGTCGGTAGCGCGTAAACCACAACAGAACAAATGCGCCTTTTAAAATTCACTATATTTATTTATCATAGCGACACTTCACTTAACGATGCTAAGTTCACTTAACAGCGTTATATCTCATTCATTTTATAACTCAGAATGTACAAAATGTATATCATCTGAAGAATTATTTAATCGTTGCAATATGTTCTATTCAAATACTATATTAAATCTAAAATGATATATAAAAGTAATTAAACAAATAAAAAATAAAGCAGACAGATTTTTCGGTGCTCAAAACTGTAAGTTTACTTATAGTCTCACTCGACAAAAAGACACTGAAGGCATAGAGAGTGATTTAATTTGTGGCGAACTCTTGCTGCGTCAATATATGGGATAATTTTATAACTTAAATGATAATTCCAGAATGTATAAAGCGTAATTTAATTCGCAATAATTAAAGAAGACGTTACTTTGTTTTTGGGAAGTTTCTCTAGGTTGGCAACAAATCCATTCTTCTGCTAAGCTGTAAATGTAAATAAATATGGCTGCTATGGTAAAAACATTAGGCGTAACTGCACTTAAACAAGTTTAAAATTGTTGATAATTCTTCAACTATAACATGTAGGTTAACTAAAGGTATAAAAACCTTAATCGGAAGAATCAATCATTTTTAAGGCAAAAAATGCGCAATTTAGAAACATATAAGAATAAAGAAACTGAGCTCACTGAGCCGAGTAACAGAGTAGATATATAAATATATATATACTTTTGGTACGGCCGATTGCAACCAAACAGAGAGGTGCACACCTACATGTTATATCAGTCTTGCATACACAATTTCAACGCTTTCAAGCTATTCCTTTTCGAGTTATGCGAGATACACACATATATACGTGCGTACATATGCACAGAAGCTGGGAAAAAAATCTCTTCTGAATCCATTTTAAATCAGTTTTGTAATTCATTTGGGGAAAAAGAGTCTTTTATTCTTATTACGTACAGATGTCACTCAAAAACATCGTTAAATTGCATTCGATCAAAATGGATATTTTCGTTGAAATACGTACCCGGGGTTTTTCATGATTGCAATGCTTTCTTTACTTCGTACAAAGAAGTAAAAAGGCATACGAAAATGGCGTTGTTTAACTAAAAGATGGCTATGAGCATGACTGTCGTATAAACTGTCATGCACATGGTTGCCAAAGTTGACACGTTCTGAAAACTTGGCGAATTCTACTAAGATGTTTTCCGTTAATACTATTACGAGTTTTGTACTTAAAAGATCATTTTAGTAGAATTATATGTAAAATTGTTGTATTTCTTTTGTAACATGAAAAATCTAAAGACATGCTATGCCGGAAAAGTAAGAATACAGGGAAAAGTACATTTAATTTTGAGTAAATTGGTATCTCGGTAATTTGACGAGATATCGCTAAATTGACAACGATTTTAGAGACTCGTTTTGCCGCCAAATTTGGTGAGAAATCATCAAATGCCGCCAAATTTGGCTAATTTTGGGTCCGGTCCCTGTGTCACCGTAATATGTATCGAAATTGAATAAATACAAATGATCACTATGTTAGCTGTAATAGTAATTCCATCCTCGTATTACTTTCCAGTAATTTTATGAAGCAGAAAGTACCAGAAATATCTCGGAGGTTGGTTGAAAACTATTTAAGACCGAAGATTGTATCTGTAGCAAGTTGTCAGTTCCGCGTGAACTGAGATATCTGAATTAGCTTTCACTTTAGATGCACTTTGCATTACAAATTGCTGATTATACAATAGTAACAGTAGTATAGTAACAGTAGTAGATTATGCAATAGTAATAGTAGTATAGTATGCAATGATAGTGCGTAACTGCTGATTATTCTCTGTGATACTATGAACTCCTGTACGAATATTTCTGCGGAAAATTCAAGAACTTTGAAGTGTTTGTCTTAATGAAATAAATTTTTATTAACCTATTATCGGATCTGTATATATTTAATCCGCTACGAAATCATACGCGCGCAACAATTTTGGGATCAGGAGTAGGATCAGTAAGTACCTAATTATAAATTTTTCATCGAAAAACTCGATTCTGTAAGTATATTTGCAATTTATCCCTTACCGTATTTATTTTCAAACAACAATATCCTTTAAGTTTTGTATTTTAAATTAAATTCCGTAATTAATATAATGAACTCAAGATTTTTTAGTATTATTAAATTTGTTTACCTAAAAACAAATGAGATGAAGACTGCTTTTATTTATAGAAACTAGTAGAAATTTTTGCTTAGTATAGAATTTAACTTTAATTTGATAGTGAAAATTTTCCTATGAACTAACAAATACTTTTAGCTACTGTTTTGCAAAAACGTAGTTAATTATTCTTATAAATGATTAAAAATTTTATTGTAAAACAAAATATCGTCAGTATTGTGGCTGCACCAAGATAGGAATCATATTTCTGAAAGGAAGCATCAGGTGAAAGTTAACGGTCTGATTGCTGGGGAATATAATTCGTCAGTTGAAGGTTGAGTGCGCTTTAATACTTTATGGATCGCGTCTAGTTAGTCACATATCAGTTTGACTCAAAACGTTTTGTGCGGGCTCGAAATTATCATTTTAATTTTATACGTTTCTCTTCTTACTAGCCATACTTAGAATGAATTAAATGTATATGTAGCACAATGAGCTAAACGTTTTCTCGTCTGCAAGCAATATCTTTATAGAATCACAATGCATACACTAGAAATTCTTAATAACTGCATTCGATAGTAAAAATTTAAGACTGTCATTCATACATAAACTTACGTGTGAGTGATTTAAAAAAATACTGCGAAATAAGGTTGCAAATTCTCAGTAAATTTCTTTTTGGGATAAATGAGATGGATTTTTCTTCTAACGTTCTTTAAACTGCTTTTTTAAACTTCGCATACGTAATTAACTAAACTCAGTGGCGCAACAGCCCTAGTGGGCCACGGCCTGCAGTGCCCTTTTTTTTTCTTTCTTGACCTTTTGGGTCACGGAGTGCATCAGCATATGCCCTGGACAAGTGCTCAGCTTGTCCAGGGCAGGACCCCCGGTGTTTTGTCCCCAAGCGAATTGGGTAATCATTTTATCAACCCACCTAAGGGATGAAAGGCTGAGTCAACCTTACCCAGGATGCAGCTGCGGGACGCGCTATCCACTTCGCCACCGGGCTGCCACATGTAAATATAACTCGAAATATTTAATTTTTCTCTTTGTCAATCTATGTATATATATATACCATCTAATATGGGAAATGAAATATACGAGAGATTTACTTAAGCATTGTAAGAACCATGATCCCCTACATATTTTCATTTTTATAAATTTGCAAATTTTTTGATGTACATATGGAACAGAAAAAGTAAAAAGGTTGAAAACCCAAAAACAGTGAGAAACAAAGTTAATCCATTTTTATTTAAAGTCCCAAACAGAACTTGTCAAGGGAAAAGTGTTTTGAAGCCTTAAACAAAGTCAATTAACTGAGCAACAAGAACCGGTTTCATTCCGATCAACTCACTGAGACCTCTTACGCCAATTAGTATAATGGTTATTAATTCTAAAAGTTTTTCATATACAACACTTCAAAAAATATATACAAGTTTGAGGCTCTCAGTATGTGTATATATATATTTATATATACACATACGCCCACACACTCATACACACCTACTTCCAAAAGACGAAGATGTAAAATGCAAAAAAATCAACAAATACTGCTTTGATTGACACAAAATTCGCAGGAAAGTAGCATATATTTTTATGCATAAAACAAAATCAATAATTATATACAGAAATGAAAACAATATTAAATTTTTGTAAGTTATCAGATAATGACATACTGGAGACTTAAACAGAAGTATGTATAAAGTAAAAATAAACAGCATAAAATGAAAAAAAGGACATTAATAGGGTATGTGATCCCCCTCATCTGTATACAAAGTTTACACATTGTGACCAATAGGGTATGTCCCCCTCATCTGTATACAAAGTTTACACATTGTGACCATGCTTTCAATTAGGGAGTCAACCACCGCAGAATTAAGCAATCGCCATTCATCTTGTAGAGCAGTTTCCAGGTCAATAAGAGTGGCTGGAGGTGGAAAACGTCAAGATAAAGCACGGCCGAGAGCATCCCAAAGATTTTCAATGGGATTAAGGTCGGCCGAATATGCTGGCTACGCCATACGCGCAATCCCTTCACTCTCCAGGTAGTCATCGACGATGTCAGCTCTATGGGGTCGTGTGTTATCGTCCATTAAAACAAAAGTAGGGCCAACTGCTGCAGCGTACAATCTCACAATGGGCTCTAGGACTTCATCTCTATACCGGACAGCCGTCAAAGAACTCCGTTTAAAGATGTGCAGGTGGGTGCGGTATCCTAATTGAAATCTCTGCCCACACCATAATGCTTCCGCCTCGGAATGCGTGATGTTCGGTGATGTTTTGGGACTGATTGCATGTTCGTTGTTCACGCCATATCCTTATACGCTTGTCATCTGTCTCCAGAACAAATCTTGACTCATCAGCAAACATGACATTGCCCCAGTCAGACACATTCCAATTGACATGTTCCTGGCACCACTGTAATCGTGCCCCTCCTGATTGGACGGATAGAGAAACACAAACTCGAGGTACCCGGACGTACAGTCCACTCATATGCAATCTTCGGCGTACGGTAGCTGCAGATATTGCCTTACCAATGGACGCTGTAACCATAGATGTCATACGTGTGTCATACGATTCCGCTTGGCTTCAATAGCAATATATCGATCTTCCGTAGGGGTTGTAACACCTGGGGACCGTCTACGGGCCTTCGGACAATTGTCTGTGTGGTTTGGAATTGTTTCATAAACGTGAAATTGCAGACTAATGAACGCCGAAGAAAAGAGCAATATCTGTGATCGACTGTCCTGCTTCAATGCGCCCCACAGCACGCCAGTGCTCAGAGTATTCTATTCGTCTCCTGGAAGTAATAGAAACACGTATGTCTTGAAAACAAATTGTACGAAGGTTTTAAACACCTTCTATCAGCACTTACAATCACCGTCTGTAACCCTTCATAAAGCTGGCTTCTTATAAGACTGCCTTTGTTGCATATGTCTTGACATGAAAGCAGGATTGGCTGTTACCTAACATATTTGCATACTTCCATATACTGCTGCAGCGAATTGCATCTTCTTCCATAAAATGATATAAATGATATAAGATATTAAAAAAAACAAAAAGCTTTCAGATGTTATATTAGCCCAAAGGGGCGTTTTTTTTAACGTAAATATGTTTTTATATAAAAATGTTTTTTTCGTGCAGTGTTGCAATTGCACGCTTTGAAATAAGTGAAGTTCTTAATCAAAAGCTCATAAATGCTCTACAAAATATGAAATAGGTAATAAAACAAATCCTAAATTCCAAATTTGGACTTTCAGATGCCAATATTTGGCTGGAGACGTATGCTATTCAAAATTTGATGATTCTAGGTACCGCTGTTTTATGAAAATGCGAGAAACATACATACATTTATGCAATTTCGTTGATTCAGGGCGAATTCGTTGATTGAATATTTGGTGGCAGCAATTTAAAGAGTGATTCGCCGTTAACGCAAAATGCCAAAACTAAATTAATAGCCCTTCTGAGCAAATTACCCCTTGGGGCTATTAATCCCCGTGTTTGGATTATTAGTTATTGCCCATAATTAAAATTCTTAGTGCACGCTATATGTTATGGCAAATGCTTGCATGTCCAAACTGCTGATATTATCATATATTGGAATTCAAAGCTTGTTTCATATATTCAGATGTTTTACTGAGCTTATTCAAGCTCATTGTATCTGACATTCAATTTTCAGCAAACAACTCTAGTTCAACTGTTGTCATTAATTAGACAACGATTTTGGAACCTACAGAAATAACAGAGCTTCTTGTTTCTTTAAACTTAATTTACTTGTTGCAGCTTAAAGCAGTTAGTCATAAATTTCTACGCAAAAAGGAAATAAGAATATAGACTTAACTACTAGAATAAGTAAAGCAGTTTAAAGAAAAATACCTCACACTTGCTCAGAACAAAATGTAGCTACCTCATAAAATTCCTATTAATTTCAATAGTTCAGGTGTAAAGTGAAGAATTAAAACCTGAGGAATGTTTGTTAAATTATAAAGTATCATTTAAATTTCTAACCAGTTACTTTATGTTAATGGACTATCGTATCAGCCTAATTCCCTGCCAGAATGTAAATTTCTAGTTCGAACGATATTCAAATGAGCTAGAAAGTAAACAGTATTTAAAGGAGCGTTTTAGGTAGCAAAATCAGAGGGTGTTCTGTCTACTTGAAGGCACTGTTGTTAAATTTCATTCCATAGCGATTGGCATTCTGCGGCACGGAGTTATTTTTGCCATTAATTTTGCTTACGCCGAATCTGTCAGAGCCAGCCTGTGCTTCTTTATGTTTCACAAGACGAGGCGAACGGTATTCACTATGTATGAACGGTATTCCTACGGTATTCACCATGTTTTACAATACATATTGAAAACTTAACAGTTGTCTTTTAGAATTCTGGTCTAATTTTATGCTACCTAAGAAAGGCCAGACGCTATAAGAATACATTTCGTAATTTCCATTTTCTTAAAATTTGAAATATTTTAAAAATTCTAATAACATTCTTCACTGTTTCACTTAATTGATTTTCCCTCCTTAATTTTAATAGTAAGAAATATGATTGTTTGCACATTTTTAAAATCGAGAGATTCGAACAATCACAAATTATTAACCTAACAAACTTTTAAACTTTTTAAAATTTGCAGTGGTATTAAAATTAATTATTAAGCTCAAAATTAATCACCCGGCCAGAGCAACGTATACATTTCAACTCAATTATAATTACTAATTTATCAGTTTTAGAATTTATTTCAAAACAAATAGAACAGGACAATTATATGACAAACGGGAAAAGGTAATTAGATAGTTTATGTTTTTTCCACCGCTGCCTAGAGAACTTTCGAGTTAAATAAAAAGAAATATGATGGTAGCAAAACGCAGTATATTTATTATTAGAGGATGAAAGCAATTAATTAAAAACATTTCTTTGCTCGTAGTTTATTTCATAAAGATTACAAATTCTAATTAAATATTAATTTGCCGTATATCTAAAAAAATTAAAAAAGACTTCACATTTCTTTTTATTATGAGGGGAAGAGGGAAAACGTTTGAGATCAAAGAGCAGTTTCAGTACAGCTGCTAATTAGATCCTTTTTAATATTTTTTTCATTCGCTAGTTGACATTACCGTATCTTTTCACGATGATAAAGAACTCTAGGAGAAAGAGACCTACGGCATTCACAACGACGACAGAAATAGTCATGCTTGACTCCATTTAGAAATTCATATAAAATAGATCTATATAATCTTATAAATTATCATTTAATTTTCTAACCCCTTTTTTAAGTTAATTTTCTTTCCTATCAGCCTCGTTTTCATTTCCCTTCCGGTATGTAAATGTCTAGTTCGTGCGATATTCAAATTACGTAGAAAGTAAAGAGCATTTAAAGGAAGGTTTAAGGGAGTACAGAGCGTGTTCTGCCTGCTTGAAAGCCACGTTGCTAACTTTGATTCTCTAGCGATCAGTTTTCTGCTGCGTTGAGTTATTCTTGAATTAGACTTGTTTTCGCCGACTTCAGTGAGAGCCAGGTTGTGTGCTAGTTATAATGTGAAGCCGTTAGCGTATACTTAAATTTCATTAGTTTTGGCTCGTTCATTACCAAAGCTATTGGCTTCTCGAGCTGCTGATGTCTGTCAAATTTTATTCGGATTAATAAAGGGTTCTTTATACTCTTTTCCTCTCTCTGCGGTATTTATAAGCCATAGTGGAAACTCACCAGTTTTCTCTTAGAGTTCTGTTCTAATAGTATTCTACCTGAGAAGGCCAGATCTTATTATCTGTAACAAGACGTCAGATTACCTCGAATATGATTATTAAAAAAATCATTGAATTTTCAATGGGGTTTTACTGAAATCCTGGATCGGCTGAAAAGCGAATAACCTAACCATTTTTCTAACGAATGAGAGGAAATCCACCCATCTTGAGATTTATTCCAATTCGGAAAGCAGAAAGATCACATCTGCATTGCGCAGACCAGAATTGCATGAAATATTTTGATGTTCCAAAATTTTTTATATTAAAATTTGATACTTGATTTCTTTCAAACAAAGAATTAAATACATGATGTACGAAGGCTGAGAAAGATTACACTTGTTCGTGCCTCAAGACAATAATTAGACTTAAAAATTAATCTTAAAATTAACCTACTAGGTTAGTACCTAGTAATTGGAAAATCTGTTGGTTTAATCCCCAGCTAAGGTGCAGTTGATTCTTCAAGTTTTTGGCTACCAGCAAAATCTAATACTGTCTACTCTCGTACATAATCAGATGTCAAGGTAAAGTATAATTGTTATTTTAAGGATAATTTTAATGTTTTGGAAATTTGTCTTGCCATGAATCACAACATACTGAGCGAAATTAGCTTAGACCTTTGATGAGATACAGCTCGATCAGATGTTTCCAGCGTCAGTGGCTGCAATTTCTTGGACACTCGTCAGTCTCTCTGAGTAACGCGAGAGCATTAGACAAAATGAAGATGTTTCAGAAATTAAGCTTTACATAAGTACTAAATGAGAGAAAAGTGACTTGGAGCTACAATCGTAGTTCTTGGAAAAACGTTCTAAGGTGAAAGCCTGAAAAGTTACCCGTCAGATTAACATACAGTACACTTCTTCTCAAAATTTAAAGATTGGCTGAAAAAATATACTCTTCAAATGTTGTAATTATTTATGTTAAGTGTCTGTAACTGCACGAAATATTGGACTACTGTGGAATTGGAATATGCAAATTCGGCGACTGACAGTGTTGTGCACATGGCAACAAGTTAGGCGTAGGTCGGAATTCGGTGTGCATCGTTCTTTTAATTTAATTCGGTTTCTGAGAGCAATCAGTTTTCGTTAGTTATTACATGAATGGCAAAAAGGCGATTCATTAGAAATCTCGAGCAAGAGGGGGGGAGGCTAAAACAAATGGAGGTCTTCTAAAGTCTGAAATATCCATAAAAATCCATACCAAGAGCTTGAAAACACTTTTTAAGCAATGAAGTCTGGTCAAGAACGAATAATAGCAAACGCTGCATAATGAAACCCATTTTCTGTCATCGTCTGGCTCGAAGAAACTGTGAAGTTTCACGAGATTGGCAAAGCAGACTAGGGGTGTCTGCTCAAGGGGATGCAAACGATCGTGCAGCCAGCTCGTTCACGGCATTCGAGCATCAGAACGAACTCCTCCGGGAGTCGACGTAGAGACCTCTGCGAAGATACTGGCTAGGATTTATACCTAGGCAGTCTCGGCCACCGGGGTGTTCAAATTACGAACCTAGTGGTTCTGGAGGCTCCGGAAAGTTCACTTATTGGCCGGCTCGGAGTGTGGGAAGTCTTAGACCAGTTGGTTCTGGTAGACCGCGGGTCGCACCCCGAGTTTGTTGGATAATGGCCCTCTGCCAAGCGAAGCCCGAGCGACTGGTAGGTAGAAAATAGACGACCAGCGCCCTCGTATGGCGATTAGTGACATTTCTCTGCAAGGTGCGGTGAAACAGGTTAAACTCCCGGATCTGTTCGGCGGTTGGATTGGCCTTTTTTGCCAGCACTCTGCTATGCAGTACACGTAATTGGAGAACTAACAGTATTCAGCAACTTTACCTCGTCCGCTGGTGGCCCTGAGGTAGTACTTAAACCGAGAAAACCACCTCTTGTGTCCCACTCACTTCATCTTTCAAAGCATTCCATTTAAGATGGTGTCGCCATCTTGTTCAATGAAGAGAAGTGGAATGTGACTGTGTACATTTTAGGTGACTTTTCCAAATAAAGCCTGATAAAGCCTACATATTACTCATTCTCACTAAATTGATACATTAAAATTAGAAGAAAAAAAAAGTCTGAAAATGTTCAGATTTTATATTACGCCCAAAGGGGCGGTTTTTTAACGTTTTGTGTGTTACCTTTATGCATTAAATATCATGTTCTTCGCACTTAAACCATAAAATTCAATTCAACAGCAACGTCACAAAATAATTTAAAAAGAGCACATTTTTAGAATTTTCGATACACAGTCTCGCGCACTGGAGATATTTTTTTTTCTTTTTTTTTATTCCATTGCTCGCTTCGAAATCGTTCAGTTTGTTAATAAAAAATACGTTAAAGGTTTATAAAATATGAAATAGATCATAAAACAAATTCTAAATTTAGGCTTCCAGGTGCCCATATTCGAGTGGAGGACTACATTATTTAAAATTCGATGTCTCTGTGTATCGTTGCTTTTTCACAGTGGGAGAAACATACACACATTCATGCTGATTCTTCATTATTTAATTTCTTTAAATATTAAAAAAGGCTGTAAAATTTGGTGGCAACAATTTGAAAAGTGAAACACCGTTCATAGTGAGCCAACGCAAAATGCCAAACTGAAATTTTAATAGCTGTTCTGGGCAAATTGTCCCTTTGGGCTAATAAAAGTACGCAATGATTCTTTTTATTTGTTGAGTCATTGGCAAAATGTTCAGTTTACGATTTTAAGTCTTATATTGAGGCATCTAGCTTTTATTTTCAATGAATTCAATGAATGTTAAAGAAATTCAATGAATTTTTAATGAATATTAAAGCTACGAAAACGAAAATTTGTTGCTTTCATTTAAATGCATTTTATGGTTGGATTTCAATAATTTAAGCTATGCCAAATCAGGGAGACGGATATTTTCAAAACGAGGTATTATTAATACAAAAGAATCATTCTATAAATTCCGAAACTGTTTCTTCCCCAATGTATTCAAGCTTTGAACGCGTTTTTCTAGAAACAAAACGATTTCGCATATTTATAGTTCGAGCATTATGGTATGGAATTTATATCTTTGCGATGCTAACAGTTGAGAGAAAAAATAAAATGCACTGGACATCACAAAAGCTTAGATAATGAATATTTTCGAAAAGATAGTTGCGCCTTAACAGAAGAATTGTATAATACAGGAAAGCTTTTGTATACTTGTTTAACATATTCAGTTATTTAGACTCATTGTCAGTATTTTAGAACAGCATTGTGTAGTGCAATATACAACAAGGATGCATTAGAACTTCCTATCAGTTCTTCTCATCTATAGCAAAATATTCTTCCTAGCTTTGACCTTGCACGTTATTCGAATGAATCTCGTTAGAGAAATGAGGGCGACAGTATTCGATTTTTCCCTAAATTGTTTTTGTGGAACTAGGTTTTCATACATATTTCAAGTAATATGGCTGGGATGCCAAGCGGAACAGGTATTCATCTTTTCTACTGGTCGATTTACCCACAAATAAAAGTCATTAAAAGGGGCAGAATCATACCTGAGATTGCAGCCTCGCCATCGATGTTTCAAGATGGCAATGAATTGGCAGTTTAGTTGCAAACTGGTGATGAATAAGAGATAGCCGTACTTTACGCTTTCGAATAAGTCCATTTGTGTTACTATGGAGATATTTCAGATAACAAGCTACCTAATGTGATGTTAATGCAACAAACCCCTCTTTTTCTTTTGAATTTTATGGTATAACCTCGAAAGCCGATATAAATTATATTATTAGGTTTTGTGCGCGGGCGTGAAGATATTTGATGAACCAATATTATTACTCGTAATCTGGCAGAAGTACGGCGTATTATTATAAGCAACCATTATCGGAAATTTTTAATTAAAGGTCAACAGAAATTAATGCCGATCACAGCGTTACATTGAGTAGTCGAAGAGAAGTTACATTATATCCCTGGGTTATTACACTACAAGGTTTGCTCTTCTGTGACGTCATTGTCTCACAGGGGTACTCAAAATCACCTACTCCGTTTTTGTCTTAATTTCTCTCACTTCTATGTCTCACTAAACTTCGCCGTTGGAAAGGCGTAATGACCTTGTTATATTTATTATATCCCATGGTTCCTGCAGGATTTAGAGTGCTTGTTTAGACCAAACTTTCATAAGTGAGCATCTGAGATCCATAACAGGAGTTGTAGTATCCACAAACAACTAAATGCTCATTTCAAAGACTAGTTCTTGTACCTAGGACTGTGTTTTCCCATGGTTCCTGTGCCCTGCTATAAAGTCAGAGATGTTTGCATTTTTATTTTTTATTTCTTATATATTCATCCTATAGCAATAAACAAACATTTAACCTCAGGTATAAGAATAATCCAATCATTCGAATTTTCGAAATATTTAGATGGATTCTATTGTAGTACTATTTAATCCGGATAATTCGATTCCTGATTTAATTTTGGGAAAATTCGCGGTTCTGCTTCTGGAAGAATATAAACTATTATGTTTTCTTAAAAAAGGAAAAACATAGTTTTCTCATTTTCTAATACTTATCTTATGATATATTTGTCTGAGATTTGCTCTTCACTATCATTCTTTTACTTTTATTTCATTTTTACTTTTATCTATTTTAATTTGCATTCGGTAATATAACTAATTATGATTGAAAAAACAAACATCTGAAACTTTTCAGATTTTATGTTATACCCAAAGAGGCGTTTTTTTCATTTGCACACCATACGCATTTTCAGAGTATTTAGGCTAACGCTCCTTTGGGCTAAAAATATTTAAAAACGGCATATCCTTAGAATTTCCAATAGACAACGAGCTGTAGATAAAAATGTTTTAATCCGTACAGTGTTGCCACTGCATGCTTCCAAATCGTTAATTTTTTAATCAAAAATTCGTTAAAGTTTTACAGAATATGAGATAATTAGTAAAGCAATTGCCCATGTTGGGGTAGAAAACTATGTTTCTCAAATTTTGATGGCTATAGGTATAGTAGTTTGTTCACAGTGCGAAAGACATACATACATTATGCAGAGGCCTCATAATTAAATTCAGTTAAATATAATGCAGGACGATAATATTTGGTGGTATCAATTTGAAAAATGAATCTACGGTTTTAGTGATTCGACGCAAAATGCCTTTTCGAGACTTATGTGCTAACACTCCTTGGGGCTAAAAATGAAATTTCAATTCGTAACCATTTGTAGTTGGATAGATTATCGGAATATTTTATTCCATCACAGTGTGCAATGGAAATATTCAACTTTAACTGGGTATATAAGAGTCTTTTCTGTAAGAATAATACATTTGTTTGCTTTAGCTAAATTTGCAATTATAACTAGAATCTGTAAATATTTAAAATTTTCTTCGAGCAACATAATTTAAGTCTGAAATTATTTTAAGTTTCTCCTGGCAAAATAATCTATTTCCATTACTCATAAAATGGCTGTATTATACAATGAATGCTTGCCTTAGCTATGAAATCTTATATGTGGCGAAAAAAGCCCTAAGGCAAAACGGTTTCACGGTAAAAGATTTGAAAAATGGCTTCTGACAGAAACTCTATAGTTATAACAACATAACAAAACCATAGCAAAGTTTTGATGACCGTGTCGAACTGCTAGAAACCAGATAAGGCTCCAAGTACTACAGGCCAAGCCTTAGGTGCTTTTCCTTAGGTCTAAAACTTCAGTTTTTAGTTATATCTTAAGAAGGTTATGGTATTTTTATATTTGCTCCTGTAAGATCTCTTTTTAAATCTACCGTAAATTCGGATTTGATACTCTTGTTCTTATCTCATTGCTGTGCACCCATTTTAGATCTCTTCTTAACCATCTTGTTCTCAATAAACATATTTTGAATAAAGGATAAAACTCTTCAAAACGAATCCATTGAGTAAAACTGTATGCTTATACAGTCGTGTAAGCAATATTCCTTAAACCAAGCTGTATTAAGTATTTCATCAAGTTTTTATGAATTTATTCATACTGCAGGCCAAATTAGCTTACTTGCGGCTATTTATTTAATTAGCGCAAAATATCGCCGTAGTTAGCTATTGCAAATTATTTTAGTAAAAATAACTTATCCATTATTTATATTGATCTAGGTTCTTAATTTATTTCGCAGTTTTTTTTACTATCGACTCAGCTGTCATGAGATGAAATTATAAATAATTTTTATTGTTAAACTATTATTTATTACCTCAGGTCAAACAACTCGAGTGCAAAATGCTTATTCTCGCGTCTTTACAATAACACAGACAAACATATATCTTGAAAAATCTTTACAATATGATTTGTTAATCCCGAAATCAACACGTCCTATCTTCACAAGCAATTAATTAATGCAATTAATTCACCAGCAATTAAATTCGGAATGATGCAGCGGCTATAAAAGCTTTTGAAAACAAAATATTATATTAATTAATCATACATTAGTTACAGAAAATTAATTAAAAGCATTACATGATGATATGTAGAAAGGTGTCAACTCTTATTACTTTGTTTCTAATACCTAATAAAGCTTTAATAGTTAAAATAGTTTCGGTTTGGTTTATATGATGATATCATAGCACACTAGGGCTATCTGAACAGCGACGGATACTTTCATGGGAGACTTTCTAAGGGAAATTGATTCGTATTCGCATTACACACGAGGAAAACCACAGAAAAGTCCTTGCAGGAAGCCCGTTCATCTGGAATCGAAGCCAAGTCAAACTATCAGTGTTCAACGATTTTACGCTTGGCCGCTGGTGGGCCAAAACTATTTCAAAATCAGAGAGTAAAATTTATTTGCTATGCATTCCATAATCTCACGACATAGTGAATTGCGAAGAGCGAAAATTTTATTGATTTTTATCATTTAAGAAACAGAAAACTTCAGTAAATCAATTTCTCATTTCAAAATGAATCTCGTTTTAGAGTTAATTATAATAACGTTTTGTCATATTACCAATAAAAAAGCTTTAATTAAAATTCATGGAAATCATCGATCAATAAATTTCTCATTTGGATACAGAAGATGCTATGTAATCTATGTAAATAAAGAAGAAAAGAACGCAAAATATTTCAGTTTTGCGCTTCTAGTTCCAACATTTTTTTATCTAACTGAACTTCATGTTTCTTTTCCTTCACGAATGTGCCTTGTTTCATTATTAAATATATATTTTTATTAAATCCGTATAAGGTATTTCTCCCGCTTTCTTAGCATGCCTTCGTGGGGTAATGGTCAAGCACACTTGGCGCGTATTCGAGAGGTCCGTGGTTCGAGTCCCGGCTAGGGCATTGCTCGTTTTTCATCTCTCCTACTTTCAAAAAATACGTTATGTCTCTACAACCGTTTCATAATGGAACAACAACCGAATTCCTTCAGTTTCCGCAAACTGGAAAACTGGCAAAATGTGCTGAAATTTTCAAGTAATTTTTTATCTGAGCTTCCTAGAAAATTTATTCTAGAGTCGTCTAGATAGTTCTAGACGTAGTGTCTATTATTAATAAATCTTGGATATTTTACCAATTCATGACCTGGTATGAAGCCTGTGCCATACATGAGCTTGTTCTTTGGATTTTACACCGTTAATTTAAATGAGAACTATCATTGAAATCTTTTTGTCAAACTGTACTGAGAAAATTAATATTCAAATTAAAGAATTTCATACTTCAGCTTCTACTTCAGAATACTCAAATTCTTAAAATATAGATGCATTTTCGGATTCCAAAAAAAATCTGATTCGTCCTCACCTCTACGTATACCTAAATGTAACTGAAGATAAATTAGAAGAATTCTAATATAATTATAGCGCTCTTTCTTAAACCCTTCCGCAACCTTTGATTTAAATGTTCTAGAGTTGCAGAAGTTTCTTCTACATGTACCTGCTGTAAAGCGCCTATTCGAACTATCTATTAGAAAGTGTCAGCTCTCACACATGCTAATTGAAAAATTAGAAAAATTAATGATCTCTAAGGTATATTAAAATAACTGGGTAATTTATTGCTTTGCAACAATCAGATAATTTTAATTAATTCTACATTTACATTGGTAATATTTGAATAATAAGTAGTACTACTTCTATGATTGATTTAATACTTCCAAATACAGGATTCTAAATTTTCATTTATTTTCATATCCAAAGAAATGGATTAACAATCTACAGCAGAAAACAATCTACAACAGCAAAGAAATGGCTTAACAATCTACAGCAGGATGGAATGAATTAACAATCTCTAATTTAACAATCTACAGCAGTGTTTCTTAATGAAACTCTTAAGATGATGCGTCTGTTTCTTCTTCATGAATATTCTTTGTTTCATTATGAAATGTATTTTTAATTAAGTATCGTCTGCGCCATGGAACAGTAACTGAATAATACTCTTCTTGTATAAAAATGGAAGTTTTTTCTTCGTTGTTTAAGTTCGTTGTTCAATTTAACAAGTTTCGTTGAAACTTGTTAAATTGTGGATGTTTCTATAGATATAATAAAGAGGAGAAATATTGACGAATTTCGTTCTTTATTAAAATTTAACAAGCATGCATCTCTTATGGTTATTGCACATCTCATTTCACACCAAAAATAAAGCTTACTATCCCTGTACACTATCAAGCAAACATAACAGTAGTTGAAGTATTTTCAAGCACTATCTTTGTCAAGTGCAACACCGCACAGGAGGAGTAGTTTTTCATACAAGGTAGCATCATTTACAAAGTAACGCATGTCGCCCCAGACGGTATAGTGGTTAGAGGAGGCTACTGCGGTATCAAAGGTCGCAGGTTCGAACTCCGGAAAAAGCATGGTTGTTTATAAATGTCTAGTGTCCGTGCGGCAAATGGCACTCTAAATATGTGAAGACCACTCGAGAGGTTGCTGGTAGGGGTACAGGTGTGGAAGACCCTCGGGTCAGTCCCCCGAGGGGCCCTCCATCAAAATTGGGGGCAGAACTGAGCGAAGTCTTATTGTCACCTGTACGGTGCTTAAGGCTCTTGCCAACGACAGGCGCAATCTTGCTGTCCTTGCCATGATTAATTTCGTAGGCTTCTTCTGATGTTACTGTCAAACAAGTGAGTTAAGTCACAACACAGCACAAAGTAACACAGAGATACGTACCTAAAAAATTCGAAATTTAAGGACAAATCTGCTAGTTTTATTTCCTGTTTGACATTTACATACTGCTTCTCGAAATAACGAAACCTCATTATCTTATTTTGTAAATTCCAAAGGTTTAAATAACGTAGGAAAGAGAAAGAAAATAAATGCATGCAGTTGCTGCAGAGAATTGATTTGGTTGACAGAAAGCAAATATATTCCATTAAATAGGAGATCCGATTGAGATGTGAAGGATTAGAGACTTGGCGGTTACAACGGAGGCTTTTGCTTGAATATAAAGCTTTGTAAATATTCAAATGAGATCCATTTCGATCTCCTATCATTGGTTTCCTATAACAACTGACTATAATGCGTGAGTGGAATATTTTAAAGGAAATTCTTCTTGAAGGAAATCCATTGTTGGAAAAGACAAATTCTTACGAAGGAGAAGTTTATTTATTTATTTAAATCCATGTCTTTTAAATAAAGCATCCATATGCTATTTACTTTACGCCATGAAAGAAAATGAAAGTTTTAATAAATTTGTAAAATTTATTTCATCAACAAGTTATTTTTATTAATTTTCGCTGTGCTATCTATGTTTTCGCCGACTTTCAACAGAATGCAAATTACGTTCAACTTGAATAGCGAATGCGGTCTTTATTAGTTTTTGGACTTAACGAATTATTAAATGCATTGTGACGAAGATATTTCCTCTGGGCAAGATAAAGCTAGAGAAGTAAGGAAAACTAGACCTAGATAATGAAACCGTGCAAAGTGACTAAATCAGTTTTCTTTAATTTACTTTACTGCAAGATTTATGCAAGCAAGAAAAATTAATTTTATCCTGCAAAACTGTACAGAACATCAGTGGAAACCCTGTAATAAAAACTTTACTTTGCTCTTTGATATAGAGTTTCACTTAAATCCTCTAAGATTCCTCGAATGATTTAAGTAATGATAGGAAAGTCATCATAAGTTATTCTAAACATTATCATGCCTATATTGCTGTCATTATCGCTATTGCTAACTTTTTAAACATTATCATGCCTATATGTGCCCAATCGTGCCTATTAATTGCTTTCTTGGAGATAAAGCAAGGTAAACTAAATTTTTCATTATGAAGTATTTAGAGTCTTCGAGCTTTGTTTGTTTAGTATAGGAAAACGTGCAATTTAGATATAATACATGCAAAAATACTAAACAAATCATACAAAAGAAAGGCTCTAAAAACAAAAGAAAATCTGAAAGGTTTCAGATTTTAAATTACGTCCAAAGGGGCATTTTTTTTAACATTTTGTGTGTTACCTTCATTTATTAAATATCATGTTCTTCCCATTTAAACTATAAAATTCAGTTAAAGAACAATATCGCAAAATAGTTTTAAACTGAGCCTATCTTTAGAATTTCCTATACACAGTCTCACGCGCTGGAGATAAAAACGTTTTTTTCTGTACAACGTTGCCATTGGTTGCATTGAAATCCTTGAGTTTGTTAATAAAAAATTCGTTAAAGTTTTATAAAATATGAAATCGATAATAAAACAAATTCCAAATTTCAAATTTGGGCTTCCAAATGCCCATATTCGCAGCAGAATTACGTCATTCAAAATTCGATGGCTCTAGGTACCGTCGTTTTATCATAAATACATTTATGCACATTCTTCATTATTTAATTTCTTTAAATATAATACAGGGCTGGAATATTTTGTGGCAACAGTTTGAAAAGTGAACTGATATTTAATGTTTCCGACGCAAAATCGCGAAACGAAAACAATAGTCCTTATGCTATTATTATGCCAATTCCTCACCATCGACGTCAATATTCGAAAAATAAATGCAACGTAGATTGGAATAGGAGACTCTCCAGGCGCCCATTGAAATGAACAGATGTTCTCAGATACAAGCAATAGTCCTTCAGAGACAAAGACCCTTTGGACTAATTATGCAAACTTCCCATTTAATACTGAAAAAAGTTGGAAAAATATTTACTATTTTTGAAGGTTGAAAAGCGCTACAATACACAAGCAGAGGTATCTTTGATCATTTTAAATTAAACTGCTGCATGAGTACTGAAATGAATGTCTTGTATCTGCTCATGCAGAAACACTATTATGTATGTGTTCACCACGGGAAAAAAATAAAAAGGACAATTGTATTATCTCCCGTTCTAGTGGGCCGAATAATGAAATTTAAATAGCACTTTTCATGTCTCGAAAGCGCGACTTAGAATTTATACATAGATTACATATACCAGATTTATACATAGTATTGTTTTAACTTTATTTTCGCGCACTTTTTTCAGTTTGAGTCAAGAATAATTCACTTGACGAATTCTTAATTTACACTAACCTACTTTCCTTTCGCTTTTATTGTGCAGAGCTGAAAAAAAAGGTGCATCTTTCGTTCTTTCAAATAGTTTAACAAAATGCGTAAAACACATTTGAGTTATTATCCCTTATAACAAATATGCTAAACTTCAAATCGCACTAATATATAAATTCACGTATAGCGTAGGAAATTTTGAATATAAACGCTAATGTTTTGCAGGTATTCCTAGAAATACATCTAATTTAAGGTGATGGTGAAAAAATATTTATAGGTTATTTAAAAATGTTTCCGAAAAATTTTTAATATTACTAAAAATAAAAACTTGAGAATGAATCAGAAAATATCTGCGAATTTTATTTGAATTGAACCTAAATTTCGAACTGTGAAAGAAGGAATTAAGTAAGTTAAAAAAGAGATATAATAAACATATAACAATTTTAATTAACATCGGAGAGCTAAAATTTTGAGAGCTAATTTTTTAAAAACTACTGGAGCGATTTTTACAAAATTTGGCACATTGGCATAATTTAAATTGTAGCATCGAAATATGGAAAAACATGTATATCATTTCAGAAAATGTCCGATTTTGTGTCAGAAACTTATGTTAGAACAATGCTCTATATAAATTTTATATATATCCTAGTTCGCGCTTTCGAGACATGAAAAACGCAAGTTACATTTTGACGACCCAGTAGAAAGGGAGATATAGAACTGTGTCTGCCGCCCAACCGGTATAGTGGTTAGCGTCACTGACTGCCGTGCTGAAAGGCCCGGGTTCGAATCCCGGAGAAGGTATGGATGTTTTTAAACGTATAGTGTCAGTGTGGCATGGGACACTCTAAATATGCAGAGAGCCGAAAGTTCTCTCGAAAGACTGCTGGTAGGAGACTCTCGGATCCGTTCCCCCGGCGTGCTCTCCATCAAAATGGGGGGCGGAAGTGATCTGAGTCGCAGTGTCACCTGTCAGGTGCTCAAGGATGCTGCCAACGGCAAGCTTATCTTGAGCTTCTTGCTACGAGGAATCTGGTGGGCTTGGGCTGATGTTGCTGTTAACCAAGTGAGCATTATAGTGAACAATAACAACAGAACTCTGTCTTCTTTTTTGTGTGCAGAATGACCATTAGTCGACATCTAAGTGTGCTAAGAATACATAGTTCAGTTAACTAGCAAACATTACCAACTCAGATTTGCATGTTTCCGTTGGCAATACGAGCCCACTTTCAGCGCCATTAAGAAATGACTCAGAGAAAAACGTTTTGTAAATTTACTACGAGGCATTAATAATCTTATTTTGCGACTAGGTTGCACCAAATTGTCAAAGCCTGAAACAATGTTTAGTTTACTTTGTCTGCTTGGAGGTAAACGGAACCATTGCAAAAGATTAACACCTGCAACCGAGAATTATTTTATTTTTTACAGTTCAGGATAAATTGGGTGGCTACAAATTAGCTCAGTTAAATTCGAAAAAGTGTCCGAGGAAGTTAATAACTGATCAAACTAAAATAGTAAAAATTTTAGTTATAAAATATTTGCCTTGTCTTACCGTTTTTGTGATAGATTGGATAATTTCTTAGTAGGATAGAAGATATGCTAAGAATAATGAACAAAATTCAATTGGGTAAATGTCGTTGATAATAATTAGTAGTTTTGTTCCTTATGTTGTTTTAATCAGCATTTTCTAAAAGAAAAGCGATAAAACCTAATCTCGAAGACACTAGACTGCTGTTGAGTAGAAAACGTCAAAGTCCTATCGACGTATCGACGTTGACGAAGTTCTTCCCCCCCCCGGACTACTTGGCTTACAGAGTTTTTTTATCTCAGAAGCTGTGGCAGGAAAATGCTTTTTCACTCAGAAGCCCCAAATTTCGACTCCCATGTATGTGGTAACTCCGCATCTACAAAGAAGAGTATGATTGCCACTTTTTTTCGTGTAAGTAAAGTGAAATTAATCTATGCGTTTTCGCTACGCCGGTGATAATATTTTTTACTTTAAAGGTTATTATCACAGCATAATGAATATTCGATTTCTGTCTCGTCATTTTTTTATTTCTGAGTTTCTTTAAATTTTTATAAAACAATATTTTAAAATTCTAATACCAGTTGATGTTTCTAAAATCATTTCAGTTATGACTAGAAATATAACGGACGGTATCCAGGAAATTGAGCATTTTCTTTGAGCAAAACGAATTAATCAGAAACTATAGGCCTCATCCTTCTTTAAACAATTTACCCTGTAAACGTATGGATAAAAAACAGGAATTTGTTGTAAGACATTCCAAGCTGCTCAGTACGAGAAAAGTACCTGATTATCTGGCTGTGGAATTTCTGTTCTTCTGGCTTTGTCTGCTGTTTGGTCTTGATAAAACAAGTGTGTAGACTAAGGATAGATTTAGTAATTTGAATATATTTTCAATATCCATCTCAAGACATGTAAAATCTCTTCTTCATATTAAAGCAAGTTTACAGCTTTTTACAGTTGGACGATCAAGAATAGAACTTTAATTAAAATACCAGAAGCAAATATCTATAAATCTTCATAACAAGACTTGTAGTGTGTTTGTATGCGCTAGATCTTATCAAAATATGAAATAAACTGATCCGTTTTTGCAAAAGGAAAACTTTGTCTTGCAAATGAGTTGAGGTTTTTCGCCCAAGCGCAGACGTATCGCATGAATCAGCTTCCCATGGGTAGATTATAGTTTTTTAAACAGAAGCATTGCTGTATGTACCTGAATGAAATAAATTAGATTAGGCCTGTCATACACTATTTAAAGTAGATTCAGATTCTAACAAAAATACAAATTGTGCATTTAGTGTACGACAAGACATCACAAAAGATATAATGATTTTTGGAATTTTGCCGATTACTAAGTCGTTCGGTTTCGATTCGAATTCCGGGTAAGCAACGTGTATTGTGTCTTTGCATAAGGAAGGCACCTAAAATCTGTCGACTCCTGATTTCCTTAGATGGAGAGGGGTTGAAGCTTGAGAAGATAGACCTTGTGCACTCTACCTGAGTTAAATAACCCAATCTTTTTCAAGTAGTCCTTGGTTCGTCAATAGATCAGCTGCAGCGCAAGAAACGTGTGCGGAAATGGTAATTCTGTGAGAGTTTCGCTATCGGATTAAAAATAGCGATATGGGAGTTGTTAAAAAGATTAAAATTATGCGAAATATTAAAAACATTTTTCATGTTAAAAACTAGAAGAAACTATTATAGCTATTGAATTCTCCATTTTTATTCATGGAACTTGCAGTGTCAAGAAAAATGAAATAAAGGGGAGCTAAATCCATGCAGATGCAATTCTTAAATATGCCAAGTGTAATTATTAGGCTATATAAGTGTTAAACGGAACTATTGGTCGCAGAGGATTAAATAATTTAAAAATAAATTCTCAGTTACTAAAATTTTGCTTGAACCGTAGCTTATGATTTACCTTCAAAACACAAAACTGAAAGATTTGGCTAATTTCCAAAAAAAAAAAAAAAATACGTCACTGGTCTAAGGCTACTAATAATTTCGCAGTTCTGTTACACAATCAATAAAGAGTCTCTTTTGTTCGTCTAAGCTAATTTCCAGTTATCTTTCATAAATGCGCTTGAAGAGTCAAGCCGAATAAGCCTTTTAACAGTGCAAGATCCTACCCCTAACAGCAATGAGCAGGTCTTTTATCTACAGTTAATCTCGTTAGGATTCAAGATAAAATTTAGCTTTAAGAAATAGTAGTATTTAAAGTTTATTCACAAGTAAATGAGATTTGCATAAGCTTCTCCTAAACAGAGGAATTACTGCAATGTAAAGTATAAAGAAACAGAACAGCGTTAAAATACTAAAAATTAACTATTAAAAATCTCAATAGTTTTAATAAGCAATAAGAAGCAAAGTACTTACCGAGTTCCACAAGCTCAACAAAATAATATTTCTAATTGTATCAATATGTACTATATGTTCAATAATAGTGAGAATCAGTCCCATTCATGGGAGATGCAAGCATAATCTAATAGGAAGCTTTTCCTGGAAGCAATCAGCTTTCCCAGGTTTCATATTCAGGGGATAAGAAGCTTAACAAAGAAGAACGGAGAAATGATCCCATAGTCCATTCCGAAAGCTGAAGCCATTTGTACCACTTGCGTCATGCATTATCAAACGGAAAACGGCCATAAAAATTCTGAAGATAAAGCAGCACTTCATGTGTAGTCAGAAAAAAAAACTCACGACGCATTGTTAGCACTAAAATTATTATTTTGTCCAATGTACAATGGGAAAAAAAAGAGGCAGTTACTTATCTCCCGTTCTACTGGGCCACTTGACGAAATTCAACTTTCATTTTGCATGTCTCGAGAATTGTATTAAATATGTATTAAATTTATATATAGCGTTGTTCTAATATAGGTTTTTTACCCAAAAGTGGACTTTTTCCGAAATGACATGCTAATGGTTTTCTATATTTCGATTCTATGACTAAAATTATGCCAAACTGCCAAGTTTTTAAAAAATTAGCTCTCAAAATTCTACAGTGTCTCACAAAAGTGATGGGACACTTGTGCTTTGCAAAAGGAAACCGTAATATAATAAATTAAAAAAACGTAAAAATTTTTTGTGGGTGTCTTTCATACTTAAATTTAGTAGCAATTATTACATAACATACATTTTCTCAAAATATTAAAATATTAATTTAATAAAAATACAATTGTTTAGAACGGAGCAAAAAATGGCTCACATAAGTGATGGGACACCATTAGACTATGCAACAAAAATCGTCTAAAAATAATTTTTGGGGTTTTTATTTTTACTCAAAAGCAATTGGCAATAATTTATAAAATCGTCTGCATTATTTCTTTCCAGTTCGTTTTGGAATTTTTGTGTTTTTTAGCTCTGTGCAGCCATGAATGCTAAACGAAAAGAAACTTTGCCTGAAATTCGAAAATTAGTTATTAATTTGCATATTGAACGTG
>KK115172.1:2592910-2646012 GCA_000611955.2 Stegodyphus mimosarum
TTCTCTTGAGCAATAAATTCATTTAACGTGCTGTTTTTGGTACTTAAATGCAGACTTGATTGATTTTAGCTTCGTAAGACTTTCATTTCCATGCAGGTTTTCGCATTTTCTCATTTTAAAAATGTTTGCATTTTTTATTAAGAAATATTCTACTTATAATAAATTTCTTTTTAATAAATTGATTTTCTAAAACTTTGACTTGAAATATTCTACTTTTGGATTAACATGATTGTTTTGTTTTGCAAAACGTTTACAGAGGATTACAAATATCTGCTTATTTTTTGAGTTTTATTTGGCACATAGTCTTTGTTTACCCAATGTTTTTTCTGACTTCTGGCTCAAGTATTCTTCTTTTAATTCTTAGCTTTACTTTAGCATTTATTTTAGGATCACGTCGGAGCAGAGTATATCATGATGATTATAAAATTAAAATTTTAAAATTTTATGCTCTTTTAAAGAACTTTATTGTTAAATTAGATAGTCTCGATTACCGATTAATTTTTAATTTTATATTTAATTTGAAATGTTTTAAGAGTTGACAATTATCTAGATTATAATTCAGAAATGTGGCTCCGTTAAAAATTTCTTCGGCTTTGCTTGGAAAATGATCAAGGAATTTTCAATAATTATACATTTTGTTTTGTATCGATTTATTGTGTTTTATTGATTTTATTAAATTGTTTGTGTTTCTGGTTTTAATTGTTTTAGTTTTGATTTCGGTTTTGGTGTTTCCTGTCGGAATGTTGCCCTTTCATGATTTAATTTTGATTTAATTGTTTTCTCTTGATTATTCAATTAATTTCGCAGCATAGTACGCGAGTTTAATAATATATATCATCTTAATTAAGAATTTCTTAAATTTTGCTTTACTGCATTGATATATATTTGTTTTATTGTATACCTATGCATGTATGTGTGCATAGGTATATATGGCAGATTTTATTAAAACGCAAAGCACCAACCAGAAAGCAGTTTTTTCTGTTAAGGGCAAATAAACCCCAGAGTTATTAAATCTTTCAATTAGCAATTCATAAAAAACAGTCGCTGTAAAATATTACGCCTACTGATTTCATTATAGGAACTCAAGAGAGGAAATATGAAGTACTAAGTCATACTATAGATTCTCTCGGTGACAAAAGGAAATTATATGCCCCCTCTTTATTTCATTTGTTCTTGTGAGCTTCCGGTGAGGTTTTTGAAACTATTTAAAGGATTTATTATCTGCCTAGTTTATTATATCTACTTTAAAAAGACTGAAAAAGTCTGGTTTGAAGATGCGTACTTAACTCCCACTTCGTTCTTTTATTTTCAGCGTTGAAAGTAAATATGGCATACAGCCAACAATCAGCAATAAATACGGGTTTGAAAGGAACTTTTAAAGTAATTTATGTAAAGCAAGACATATAAGCAGCCTCTACGTTGACTGTATTTAACTTTAAATTAGCCTTCAATTCATTTGAAAAAACTTGACCAAAAATTGTTCATGTGTATTATAAATAAAAATTTTTTTCAACCTACAAAAAGCAAGAAGTACTGTTAAGAAACATTTGCATATATCTTTGTAAAAACCTGAACAAAAGTACCATTTAAGTTTTGCACATAGTAAATATCAGGTAACTTTTACATTGAAAGTAAAATCGTAATGTAAATGGGGTTTATAGGCTGTAAATACTCGCACTTGCACTTGATGAGTTTTGGCAATTGTTTGATTTGAGTTATAGCGAATCGAATTCCTCTTTTTATCTTCTTTCTTATTCCATAATTTCAGTACTTTTATCAAGTTTGGCAGAAATGGCATTTTATAAATAATTCTTGGGAAAAGAAATATAATTGTCTCTCTCTTTAATTCATTCATTTAAATGGCAGTAATATAATGTGAAGTTATTTTAAGTAAGTTAAAGCCGTGAATTTGAAACGAAAACATAGTTGTATTAACATCGAAATTGAACCAGTAAAACCCAAATTTTATATTCTTAAAATTCTTTAAATGATGAGAATTAAAATAATTCTTATGAAGTTTTCACGAAAAATTCACATCTTTCACGGAAATTTAAGACAAGCACCAAATTAACTCCTTCTTCCAAATATTAGAAAACAAAACTTTAAATATTTTTATAACTACTAAAAATCAGAGTTTAAAAATATATACATAACTACTTTATCTTTTGTTAACAACTCAATAATTCCAAAACACATAAACATTCTCCAAATTGTTAAGATTTTCGTATTAACGTTGGTACTGTTTTATGATATACAACCGGACATAAGTTTAAGAAGATGAATTATTTATTTTATACTATGCATGTAAGATGGCACTGCTTTTCTGTTTAATGCATTCCAAAAAATAAAAAAACAGATGTATGTTTTGCCTTCTTAATTTCCATTTCTTGATGGCAAAAATGTAAACGGAACACAAACTTCAGGATTTGTTTTCTTTTGTACCCTTATATAAAGGGGGTAAGAGAATTAGAAGACGGTGCATCTAGCATTTAACATGCAGTAAATGCTTGTTTATTAATTTGATGTAAAAACATCAGAATCAGTACACTTTGTGTCGTTCATTGCATAAATTCATTTATGTAGGGCATTGACATGATTAAACCTGAGAATCTAGAACCTAGTTACAAAGTAGCAAAAAAGCCAACGTGGTATAAGTTTCAAATAATGGTACATGTTCTCGTCGACCTAAAAGCAGCAGACATTGAAAACGTATGCCAGAAACATATCATAGAATTTATTATTAAAGAGAAAAGAATCTGTTTCGGTTTGCAATCGACAATGCAGTGAAATAATACCAGTAATGACGTGTAGATACGTGCTTAAAGGCTACGAAGACAGTTAGCAGACTTTAAAATTATATGGATGAAATGTAGATTTGTCCAACTGAAAATTCGTTTTCAGTTTCACAAATCTTAAAATGACGCTCAAATTTACTACCATTTATGAAACTTAAACATGTCAGAATTGGCAAAAAGTGTTATATCGAACAAAGTGTAACACAGCAGCATTGCTTTGGATGGCATAAGATGTGCAAAATATGAACCAGGGAAGAATTGAGCAGACGATAGATTTAATTCAAAATAGTGGACTGCAATGGGAACAGTCATGAATCAATATATTGCAGTGATGGAATTATGGATAGATTTTTGTCATAGATGCTCTAAAAATATTCTACTACTTACTATACACGCATTCGATAATATGAGTTATAATTTCATATCCGAAACAGATAATAATCGAAAAAGTACCGACTGATTGCAAAACCTTCTTTCAGAAAGAAATATTACCCTATCATTAAAGATGTCACAATCATCTGTCTTAAAAAATTTGTACAAAGATGTATATTAAATACCTCAGTAAACCTTATCGACAAGAGAGAGAGTGCGGAGGAGTAATTACAGAAGAACAAAATAAAATTGAATATAATAATAGATATTATAAAGATATATATAATAGATATCTTAAAAGATATGCTGAGTTAGCAAAAATAATAGACTTTAGGAAACATACTTTTTTTCCTTACAGATTCTCATTGCATCTACAGTTGTAATCTTACATCAAAGATTGTTTAATAGAGATTTATTTTTATTTTTTATGTTTTAAAGACAGCATTTCAAAAGCAAAGAATAATCAGCTTTATTAAGAATGTTTTGCTTTTTTAAGGTGACTTCAGTTTCTTTTGTTTGCTAATAACTGTTATTAAGCCATGCTAAACAGATATTTAATTACGATTATAATTTAATTTTAACATTAAAATTTGAAATTCGAAATCTATCTAAAACTGTTTATTATTGCACATAATAGCAACATGTTTAATTTGGTGGAACAGATACTGGAGGAAATATTTTCGGTATGTCAAAGCAAAACATTAAAATCCTTTTCATTGGCCCTTTATGGTTTCGTTTTGGCATTTCAGATCAGCGAGAACCCGAAGATTTTCTTTTGATATATGTTGCTTAATCTCAGAGATTTAAGCAGTTATGAATCAAATTGAGACTACAATTTCAGACACTAACTCCGTAGAAATTATTCAGATTGAAACGCAGGGAATGATACCTATTCTAGTTAAAAATATTTAAGAAGCATTCCAATCACGATGCAAGCCCTGAAATTGGTTTATAAATGCAATACTTTTAAATAGATGCAGGCTAAATCATACATATAATTGGTCTTAGCTAATTAAATAATTTAATTAGCGTTTAATGTTAATATAAAATAATGACATGTAATATATTGTTATGAAAAATTCGGCGATTGCGCCTGTATGTAAGCTTTCCGGCATAGCACTAGGGTTGCCATAAAATAGTGTATGGTAGGGTTGCCAGATTGGCGACATTATCGCCCATTTGGCGACCAAATCGGCGATATCCCATGGTCCAATCGGGAAGCTTCTAGAATAACTTCCTGTCGAGATATTTCTCGAAACGTGTGGAACTTAAAGAAAAGCTATATAAACCCTTGCGTTTCTGAGAGCAGTTAGTTGTGAAGAGTTGCGAGATTGTGAAGTAGTGTGAGCGTTGTGATTATTGTGAGAATAGCTGCTACGCGAGAGTTTTGTGAACGGAAAGCAATAGAGATAGTGCTTTGCCGTGAAGCTATCTTTACAGTATAGCTTGACAGTGTATTGGTGATTGTTCCACGGTGTTTATTATAAGTTTAGTGTTGCCGTGAAGCTACCTTTACAGTTACAGCCTGATGCTGTGTTGCTGATTGTTTCAGCGTATTTATTGTAGATTTTCTACGCTTTTAAAGGTAATTTTGGAACTGTGCTGTAAATAGTGATTCCTGTAAATAAATTGTGCTTTTTATTGTTCTGCATCGTGTTTTCATCGGATACTCTCAAATCCACGAACCCCTAGAAAGCAACAATATTTATCAGAACATTTTAGTAAATAATAAAAAAAATATTTGATGTTAGTTTAAAGTGTCTCTGTTGAGAAATTTACACTCCTTTACATATTATACTGCAAAGTATAAAAAAATTCATGAAAATGAATTTCCACGTTCATTTTAAATTAGCAATATACCCGCCGAAATACATTCACCTCAAAATTATTACAAATTATATATATGTATATACTGTTCAATAGTTTAGCCAGTAAAATCATTAAATTTTCCAATAAAAAATGTAAAAAACAGATGAAATCAGCCTTTTTAAACTAGAGGAAATCCCGAAAACAACAGAAATACAATTCAAATCTGATTCAAAAATTATCAAGAGGAGGTATAGAGGATTCAAGGATATTGTTCGGAGAACAGCCTTGACGCCAAAAAGGGAGAAACAGCTTATTGTGGTATGGCAGGCAATGGTTGTCATTCGATGACGTACTTCCTCTAGGGAGACAGCTATAATACTTTTTCCTTGCTAAGGGATTATCTGTAATATTTATTATTAGTATTTATTATTGTAGTATAGTAGTTAAAGGGAGAAACAGCTTATTGTGGTATGGCAGGCAATGGTTGTCATTCGATGACGTACTTCCTCTAGGTAGACAGCCCTAATACTTTTTCCTTGCTAAGGGATTATTTGTAGTATTACTTATTATTTGTAGTATATATTATTAGTATTTATTATTGTAGTATAGTAATTAGTATTTATTACTGTAGTATTTATTATTGTAGTATTTATTTTACTTCCGTTGGCATGATGAAATGTCGCCCATACCCTTAAAGAAACCAAGTTGGCCGCAATCAAGGCTGTTCTCCGAACAATATCCGGATTCAATAGTATCGCTCTTCCTAGCAAAATCATTGTATTTCTGTTGATCTAAAATTAGATGATGAACCATTTAAAATTATTTAGTTATAATAGTTCATACTAGAATTCTAAATCCCTCCTCTACACAATAGCCCTCCTTTAATATGAAATAAAAATACGCAAAACCAAATTTAAATGAAATAGATTCAATCCCTTAAAAAAGCAGAGGTAAAATTCGTAAACTTTAAATATAGTTAACTGATATTAAAATTCAAATTAATGTGTAATAATTTACAAAATAGATTTATAATTAACTGAAAACAAAAATTATGAACTTAGTATTGGAAGAACAAATGATAGTTATTCAAAAGAAAAATGTGTTGCTAATGGTTGCCTGTTTGGCGCTATTGGCGACAGAAATTGGCGATTAAAAGTTTGAAGTCTCCCGAAAGTGAATTTACAATGAGATATTTTTTAATTTGAAATTTTGAAAGCATTAAAGTAATACAAGTAAGAAAAGGGAAAAGAAATATATATATAGACACAAAAAATCTTATTTGTAGAACTTTCGCTTGGTCATTAGCCTCGAAATGAAATAACTAACAAATTAACTAATAAAGCTTCATTTTTGATTGACTATGGGTGTCAAAAAACAATAAAAAGTTTATTTTTGAAGAAATTCCAGTGAGCTTAATCTGTATGCTTAGAAGAAATTTACAGAATATCTTGATGCTGCATAAAATTAGTACATTTTTGATGAAAAATATTTCCAGATTTTTAATGTATTGATAGATTTTGTTCTTAGTAAAAATATTTGCATTCTTACACATGCCTCAGTTCTGCTAAACCTGTTTACGAACAAACTGGAGAAACAGATTTTACAAGAATATTTTAATTTTACGAAATAAAACATAAAGGACTGAAAACTATGAAATATAATTTTTGAAGTGGAAGAAGTGCATAATGTAAGAGAAAAATGTCAAGAAAATTCAAGAATCAGTTTTCTAAGATTTTTTTCGTGTGACGTCTACTACAATAACAGAACTGAAAATCAAAATTAAATTGCGCAGTTCTATTCCTCGGCATTTGAATGTTTATTTGCTTAAAAATGGCGATGAAAAATCTAAAGTATTTTATCTCGGTTATTTAGCTTCCGTGAGAAATAAAAAGCAATTAAATTTTCATAAAAAAGAGTGAAATATTATTTTTTATTTCTTTTGCTAAAATTAAAGTCTTTAAAATAAATAAATGTCGTTTATTTTTATTTATTTATTTATTTATTTTGGGGTCTTCCTCTGTAAAAAGTTCGATTTTCATTAAAAGAGATAATGGTTTTTAACGAAATATCAAATAAAATACACAGCAAGCTCAAAAATTCGTTAACATTTAATATTGCAAAAAGCGCCATACGCTGTATTGATCTTAAATGTACAGAGATTCAGTAATCAGTATTGCATCTTATTTTTTCTAAAAGAAATTCTTTCAAGTAAAATTTAGATTTTGGTTGTTTATTTAATTAATTTTAATCTATCATGTAACTTTAAAAAAAGTTATTTTGTTTTCCATCAATTTACTGTACTTAAATATAAAACATCATTTTATTGCAGGCCCACCAGTGGTCGAGCAGTAAAATTGCTGAACACTGGTAGTTTGGTCCGGGCAAAAGAGCCGCCTGCATAGGCGCTTTCCTCGTGTGTAACGTGTATACAAGTTTATAGTTTCCCTTAGAATGTTCTCCCCGACTTCCCTAGCAACAATTCCCTTAGATTTTTTTTTTTTGCTGAGCCGGTCTTCCAGTCAAAGCTCGTTCAGTTTCCCTCCCTCTTTCGCCTCCACTAATTTTTTTGTCCCCCCTTTTTTTTTCTTTTTTTTTAGCCGTGAAAGGCCTCTCCTTTCTTAGACCAGTTTTTAGTTTTTTGCTTCTTTCCTGTTGTTGCCAAAAGGCACCTTCTCGGGCAGCAATTATTACAAAACACTGCAGTTTCTTTCAGTGGCAGGAGGGTTACAGGAGTTTGCTGTTGTTTCCTTAGACAGGTAGCCCGCTGGTGCTTTGACTTAATTAAATAAACCAAAACCATTTTATTTCGTTAAACATATGTAATGTCTTATTCTAATTTTAGCTAAATATAGAAACACACACATGTTATTTTATCATTTATTGTCATCTTATTTATTTATTTATTTACTTTAACTTAGGATATTAAAAATAAAGTGAAAATTCCGTATTTAGTTTTCAAACCTTATGGATAAAAAATAATTGTTTGATGAAATATAACTAAAAATTATTAGACGAAAAAAATATAACATCGATTAATTTTATCCTCAGAAACTATGTACTTTTATTTGTTTCAAGGAGGCAAAAATTGTTTAATTCTTGAAGCTTTTTTTACTTGTTTAATTCTAGAAGCTTTGTTGGAATAAATTGCAATAAAAGATAAAAAAATAACTATTTCCTCACTTGTATTAAAATCAGCACAAATTAGGCTTACAGACAGTATTGCAGCGCAATTATCCGGATGGGCTGTGATTTCATTTAAACGAGATAACTGGTACTCATAAAAACATGAAAACCAATTATGAGAAGGAATCAAAATTCTTGATTCTTGAACAAGAAGAAAATAACTGTAATCAGTTTAAGCCTTTATTCTGCTATTAAAGAGGTCCCCCAGCGGCCGAGAGATAAACTAGTTGAACACTGGTAGTTCCGACCTGGGTTCGATTCCAGGCGAACGAGATTACTGCATAAGCGTTTTCATGGGTTCTTCCATATATAACGTAGTAGGGGGGAGACAGAAGTTTCAGAAATCAAAACTAGCTACATCCTTAACATTACGTTTCGTTAAGAAAACATGCATCTACACAATAACATAATTATTGGCATCGATTTGTTTCTTTAAACAAAGAAATAAATCCCATTTAGATTTCCTTTTAGTGTAATTATTTTATTTTCATTGTTATTTCTATTCCGTTCTTATTCATTGAATTAGATTTTAAAATTTTGATATTAAAATTGACTTACCTGGCGTAAGCAGTACAATGGCAGTGATGATAAGCGAACAAACTGTGGCTATTACAAGGAGGGCGATGCCAATTCCTTTCCAGTTTCTCTGATCAGGATCATCGGAAACTAGTTCCTAGAAAAAGAACAAAATTTTATCATTAGCAATTTAAAATTTTGAGGTACCACCTGATCATTTGACTGAGTCTGCATCAAATCTGAAAGCTTAGATTTTGTTTTAACAAAATAAAGTTCTATCAGACAGAAGAGCTTTATTAAAATAAATGTAATCCTAAGTAGATCGGTTCATATTACAAAAATTTGAACGAAGTAGTGCAAATATCCTAAAAACTGTTTTAGTTTAAAGAATTACAAAAATATTCTTATTTCAAAAGTTAAATTTCAAATAAAAATTAAGGTAAAATGCTTGAATTGCAAATAAGGCGCTCTTAAAATAACCCAAGGCTTAATGAAAAAGGATAAATATGAAACTACTTAATCGGCTCCTAACTTACCAAGGAAGAGAAACTTGAATGTATGTGAGCAGCTCTTGACTTACAACAAGGAACAAAAAAGGATATACTTCTAAAAATATTTAATTTATATAATTTTTCTATAAATATGACTTTATTTTGAATCTTAGGTATTATTAGTTACGCTAAATATGCCAATTACAAATTATACAATACGCCCATACAAATTATACGGTAAGACAGCTTCCCCGCAAAGCGCTGTTAGGGTTGCCAGAAAGGGGCAGGGTTGCCAGATTTGGAGCGAAATCTCTTATTTGGTGACAAAAATCGGCGATATCCCATAGACAGAGCGAGAGCATTCTAGAACACACTTTTAGCGGTTTTCCGGAGAATATTCTCAAAGGTAGGTTAAGCTACATAAATGCTGCCTGTACGCGAAGTAGAGATATCTTGAGTAGTGTAGTAGTGTGTCTTGAGTTCAAAGATTACCTTGAGAGTGATCGACCGAGTCGGGAGCTGTACTTTAGTGCTTTGCCGTGAAGCTGCCTTCACCGTAATAGCCTGAAGGCTGTGTTGCTGATTATTTCAGCGTGTTAATAGTAGTTTTCGACGACTGTAAACAAACTGTCCTGTGTAATACTAGCGAATAAATTGTGTTTTGATTCTTCATCAAGTATTACCATCAATTACTCCAAATCCATGAACCCGTAGGACCCAACAATATATTGACACTTTTGTAAAAACTATTACAATTTATTGTAAAGCATATTTTTATAAGAAATTAAAAAAACATTGCAATATTATTTAAAATTATAGCAGAAACCTGATATACATCCCCCAGTGTTTAATTTGAAGGCAGTATCTTTAGTTATTTTTTTAATACTTACAATTTTATAATAAAGTAATATTTATCGGCGAATTTTATTCCAATAACAATAACATGAAACAATAGACTTTCTACCCAAACTAGGTTACAATCACTTTCCTGTGTTAACAGCCTTAACTTTCGACTGTTGTATTAGATTAATAACTTTGCCTCAAATAGCACTATGTAAATGAGTTTTTGATTAAAGTCATTAGCATATATAAATTCTCACATTTATGTATTCAAAACGATAGAAAATTGTCTTAATATTTTCTTTGCAGTGTTCTTAAATTCTGCTTTTATTAAAAATCAGATGTTGAGGAAAAAATAAAATAATATTTTCTTACTTTTCTGAATCTAATCACATTTATACTAGCATGACAGATGAAAATCGTTTTTTACATCCTTGTGCGAAGTAAAGAAAGTATTCCAATAGTGAAAAATTTCGGGTATCATATTTCAACGAAAATGTCCATTTTGGTCCGCTATCGAGTCTGTGATATCTTTTTACGTGGCATCCGTATGTACGGACAAAATAAAGGAATCTTTTTTCCCAAAACAGTTTGTTAAATGAATCTAAAATTGATTGAGTATAAATTTTTTGTGACGTCTGTATGTATGTATGGTCACGTACGTACGTATGCAGGTATCTCGCACAACTCAGTAAAGAGTTGCTGTAGAACGTTGAAATTTTATACATGGGACTGCTATAATATAAAAATGTAGTTGTGCACGCCCATTTTTCGTTGCAATCGGCGGCACAAAACGTATATATATGTATATTGCTATTCGGCTCGGTCAGCTTAATTTTTTTTATTCTTATATGCTGGAAATTGTGCATTTTTTGCTTTAAAAGTGATGGCATTATGTTGATCTTATCTTCTGGTGAAGGGTTTTATGAATTTAGTTAATTTGCGTGATTTGTAATTTCACTGCGTTAATTTCAAATTATATATATATAATTATAAATGGAATTCTAAAATTCAAATAAAAAATTCTTGAAAAACCACTTCTTTAAATAATCAAATCAAAATATTGGCTATAGTTATTTTATAGTTATTTGAATATGACAAAGCAAATGAGAGCTATTTTCCTTAAGGAGGACCGTTTTAAGAGAAATTCTCTCTCATTCACATTAAGAGGTCGGGTGTTCGACACGGTTGTTTACACGAACCACGGGCTCCGTGAAAATCTGACTGCATCCGCGGCTATTTTTGGATTACAGCGATAATTTTTATATGTGCGTGTGCTTAAACATCTGAGGATCATAACGAATCGTCAGTTTTGTATGTAACATCATTTTTGTGAATTTTACAAGTGTTCTAGTAAATCGAATAGGCCGTCGGAAAGTGGTGACCTCCCATACTGCACCCTCGACGGTAGATCTGCCGGCAGGAACCACGTGGTGCCCTACTAGGGCTAGCCTCCAAGCTCAGTGCAAATTTTGGATAAAACGTTCAAAAATCTGTATCTCCACTTCTATCAACGACAGAGATTCCATTTGAAGGATTACTGGGTACGCAATTTATTTCCTATCTAGAGAACAATAGTTTTTATCCCTATCTTTATTTTTTTTTTTTTAATACAACTTGTACTTGACTACAGCTAAATACAGATCATGTTTATAACAGTCATGAGTTAATATATGCAATTAACAAACAATTAAAAATCCTTGTACTAAGGGACTTGTACTGTTTAAGCATTTTTAAGTAGTATTATTTTGCCTTTTCTTTTAAAAATTCAATATCTCAGTGACTAATATAGATATCAAAGTGTACGAAAGAGATATTTGCATGTTTTTACTTGGTCTGCCTGCTAATATTATTATTTAGTGTCTTAAATCATTATTTTGTATTCTGAAATATTTGTACTAAATTTTCAAGTCCAGTGTCATTCCAACAGATCCTCTGGCCCCCATGTTGAATTTTTTGTGAGGTTAATTTTACCATACTGTATTCTTATATATGAATTAATCCATTCCCTGTACTTCATACTTGATTCATATCGTACCCAGTTTATTATTGATTGTTCTTATCGTTATATGATTCTTATCGTTATATGAGTGATTTTATCTGCTCACCTGCATTTAATTGATTGCCCGCAATTTATTGTTCTTCCCTTTATTCCTGTTTCACACCATTCAAACACCCGCAATCGATGAGCACAAAACCTACCACACACATCAGTTTTCTATAAATCTTTAGTGTCTGTCAATCAGTGACTCTGTGACTTAGTGACTTCCAACTTTATAGCACCTCAACTGTGACTCCTCAGCAACAGCGCGTGCAATAGAGCGTGCGCAACTCTAGCAAATCGACCTCTCAAGCAATCTCCTAGTGTGCTTACCACATTTAGAGACTCTAAGCTTGGTCCTTGCAGCGCACAGCGCAACAGGGTACCTTCACAAAATGCCAAATACAGATACCTCCTACTACGTCAGCAAACTCAATTTGGATGCAGTCCTAGACTCCCCCTCTCTCTCTCACGAAGACAAAGTCTCTGCCCTGCACGAGGAGTGCCTCGAAATCGGTACATCTAAACGAAGCGGCAAGCACTTACTGCCAAGCGACTTAAGAGTATCTTTAGTGCGGTTCCTGCAAGCGCTCAAGACCCTAGCTCTAAGCGGCCCCATTTCAAAGGTAACAAAAGATTGCGCGACCAGCACGAACCACGTCCCTTCTCCACTAAGGAATACCACGGACTTTGAATCGGCCAGCACCATCCAAAATAGTGCGCCCCAACCAGTCTGTCACCCAACCTACGCTCAGGCTTTGACTCACGCATTTCAACCCCCTCCTACTTTGCTCATCTACCCACAAGAACAAGCCACGAGCAACACACTACGACAGAAACTCGCAAAAGAATTTCCCCTTTCGCAGATTGGCATCAAGGTGAGCAAGATCCGGCATATACAGAACGGAGGTATCGCTGTTGAGTGTGCCTCCCAAGCAGACCTCTCCAAACTCTCCACTACGCTTCAAAGCGACAAAGGCAAACAGCTAGTCTCAACAAAGTCTCCTGTCACACGATCCCCGCGCATAGCCATACACAATATCCCAACCTCCCTGCAGAAGGAAGAACTCGCGAACATCATCGAATTGGAATTCAGCCTCAACAAAACAGCAATCAAACTATTACACAGGCTTAAAGGCAAGAATAATAATGTCAAGTGGATCGCCGAATGCCAACCACCTGCCTTCAGACAAATTATGCAAACTGGTCGCATCTACATCGGATGGCATGCGCACAGGATCACAGAATATTTCAGTACCAAACGTTGTTACAGATGCCAAGAGTTTGGCCACCTACAACAAAACTGCCACAACAAGGAATACTGCGCCTTCTGCTCCGGTGCACATAACGTCAAAGACTGCGCCGCGATGCATCCAACATGCATCAACTGCGCAGATTTCAATCATAAGACAAAAGGCACAATCCTTTGTGGACACCCAGCGTACCACCCCACCTGCCCCACCTACCAGAAGTACATCGAGAGGATTCGACGCAGCACCAGCTACTAATCCTACCATACCCCAACCAAGTCAGTCTTACCTGAATTCTGCACAAGCTCACAGTCTCCCACTTCAGAGCCCCAGTGCCTGTCACAACCTATCGCCAGCTCACTCCCCACCAGATATATGCAACTTAACAGTCACAACTCCAGACAGCCTCCTCAAGTGCATTCAAATAAATTTGCAACGAGCAAAGGCGGCAACCATACAAGCCACAGCACATGCCATCCAAAACGATACTGACATCCTTCTCATTCAGGAGCCTTACTGCAAGAACGGCCAAGTAGCTTCCTTCCCGCTTTCCTGGAGAACAATCCAAGTGAACGAAAACACTCAAGCCCCACGAGCAGCCATCATAATATGCAACCCGATTTGGACTCCCGTAATAGTAACAACGGAAAGAGACTGTGTCGCTATCCTCCTCGAAACTTCAGACATGACTCTCATCCTCAGCTCCATCTACTCCTCCCCCGCAGACACCATCATGGAAGCAACTGCCGCAATGGACAGAATTCGTCTCAAATGCCCTTCCGCTCACACCATCTTCAGCGGCGACTTTAATGCCCATCACTCAATCTGGGGCTATGCCGACATCAATAGGAAAGGTCAAGAATTAGAAGACTACATAGCCGCCAACAATCTCCACCTTCACAATTCCATAGATGCGCCCCCTACGTTTGACAACACCTACAACAAAGGATGGCCAGATCTGACCCTTTCCAGCCACAACGCCAGCCACTTATTGCAAAACTGGGAGGTGTCAGACGATTGTAGCCTGTCGGATCATAAATACATCCACTTCCATATCAGTACCAGCACCACCATCCCGATACTTAAACGCTACAGACTACCGAAAGGAAAAATCAAGACAGTGAAAAGGCAATTTCACGATCTACTAACCAGAGAACTTCCATCACTGCAAAGCTGCCACAACACCGCAGACCTCGATCAGTACACAAACCATCTAACGCAGGAGCTGCAAAAATGCTGTGACAGTACTCTCCCCATCCGCACAGCCAAGAAAATCCAAGGTCTTTCATGGTGGTCGAAAGACCTTCGCCAGCAGCGTCAAAAATGCCGGGCACTAAGACGCCGCCTCACCAAAGCAGACACCCTAGAGGAACGCACCTACTTCCTAACACAGTTCAGAAAAGAGAGAACTACCTACAAACGAAGCATACTGACTGCAAAAACTACCACCTGGAAGAAATTCTGCAGCGAGAACTCTGATCCCTTCGGAATTCTCCACAAAATCTCAACAAACAAAGTTTTTCGACCCCATCAAATCTACTTGCAGCAACAAACAGCCAACTCGAACACCAGCCTTACCTCAAACACTGCTGCAATTATCTTGAGCACCGTCTTTCCCTCAGACAATCCAGCTGATGACTCACCGGAACAAAAGCTTCTAAGAAACAACCACGCAGCACCGATGACCCAAGACGACATTCCCTTCACCAAGCAAGAAATCACACAAATCTATCGTACCCTGCCAAAGAAGAAAGCACCAGGGCCTGACGGCCTAGACTATAGCATCCTCAAGGTCGCCTATAAATCACATCCCATCTTCTTTCTATACTTCTTCAACATCCTCCTGAAACATGAGCTCTTCCCTAGTGCCTTTAAAACTGGTCAAGTAGTCTTCTTCACTAAAAAGAACAAAGATCCCCAAAGCCCAAGCTCTCTCCGACCGATCTGCCTGTTGCCGGCCTTAGGGAAGGTCTACGAAAAACTAATAGTACAAAGACTGAACTTTCATCTGCAAGACAGCCGCATCCTAAGCAGCAGGCAGTTCGGCTTTCGCTCTGGCCTCTCCACATTGCATGCTCTGGAGGAAGTTCGACGGATAATCCACCACAACAAAGAACAACAGCTTCACACGGCCTTTGTCTCAATTGACCTTCAAAGTGCTTTTGACACCCTGTGGTGGCCGGCCATTAAACAAGCTCTCCGCTCATCTCGATGCCCCCGTAACATCTATGGCATATTTGAAAGTTACCTCCAGAATCGTTTCCTCCTGGTCCCACACAACAACGGGACAACCATCAAACAGCAGGAGAGAGGATGTCCGCAAGGATCTTGCGCCGGCCCAGTGCTCTGGAATCTAACTTTCAACAGCATCATCTCCACCAACTGGCCAAAGCATACACAACTAGTTGCCTATGCAGACGACGTTGCGTTTCTAATCCAGGGTCGCACCAGAAACGAATTGGAAGACAGAAGCACACAAATATTACAAAAATTCAGCTTTCTCTGCCAAGAACTCAAATTAACCATCTCAACTGCCAAATCAACCGCTCTAATCATTCCCAAGCCAGGCACCAACCCAAGCAGAAACCCATGTATCAAACTTCAGGAGAAAAATATAAAAATCGTCAAAGAGCTCAAGTATTTAGGCTTAACATGGGACAAAGGCCTTACATGGATCCCACATCTACAGCAACTTAAAATAAAGACACAAGCCATTGCACGCAAGGCCCGTCAATTTCAAGGTATAAATTGGGGACGAAACCCATACATCAACAAGATCTTATACACGACAGTGATTGAACCCATAGCCCTCTACGCTGCCGCAATATGGGCGACGCCCATGCAAAGCCGGAAACTTAAACAACTACAGACCATCCAAAGACCTTTCGCCCTAATGATGTGCAAAGGTTTTCGCACCACAGCCACCTCTGCGGCCATCATCCTTGCAGGCATACCACCACTCTACCTTAGAGCCGAGCAAGAAGCTACAATAACCAGAGTCCTGCAACTACGCAAAGACGCCACCTTCCACGATACAACCCACAGTCCGACCTTTTATGAAAGTCCTCGCCCCACTCAACGCCCACACCCAGGCACTCAAGGTAGAAACTTCCGCATCACCATAGACAACAATAGCATTCCTAGTATTCCCAACACCACTCATGTCTACTACACCGATGGATCCAAGATTGAAGACGGAGTTGGAAGCGCCTACATTTGCTACCACCAAAATGATGAACATACCAGCTGGAAGGCAGCACTGCGGCACTTCAATAGTGTATTCCAGGCAGAAGCCTTGGCCATCCTCAACGCCACCAACAACATACTAAATAACGGCTACCACCAAGCATGCATTTGTACAGACAGCCAATCTTCACTCCTGGCAATTCAAAACTTAAGCCACACCTCCCCAATTATCTCCGAAATCCAAAAGCTACTCTCCGTCAACCACCAGCAACACATTCAGCTCACTTGGGTCAGGGCGCATGCTGGTCTCGATGGAAACGAGGCAGCAGACACCCTAGCAAAAGAAGCCGCCACCAGTTCTGAAGTTCAGCAAATCCATATCCGTGCACCACCATCGCATCTAAAGAGGCTTCTCAAAGAAGACTTACTCAAAAAATGGCAAGAGGACTGGAACGCGTGTGACACCGGACGACGGACCTACAATCTCCTACCAAAAGTCTCTCCATCACGCCTCATAGCTATACCCCAACTCACCCGGTTCATAACGGGGCATGGCCCCTATCCAGCGTATTATTATAGGCACAACATCTCCACTACAGATGCTTGCGTATGCGGCCAACTTGGATCACCAGAACACTACATCTACTCTTGTCCACTCACAGCAAACAACCACATTAAGCATCCCACTCCTCCTACAGACGCCTTTCAACGGTTCCTTATTAAAAACAAACCTTCAATCAATAAAATCTGTAAGGTCATTGACCAGCTCGCAGCTATGGGCCAAGATATATGCGACGCTGCATAATCCCACAACGTCCGCCACTCACAGAAGTCAACATGCACATCCCCCTGTGCTACTAACATGTAGCGTGCTTACATACTCAGCAACCTATGCACTCCACAAATACATATTCGCCGGGACCTCACCATGTCCCCCATATCAATGCCAGCAACACATGTTAATCCCACATCATGGCCCCTCGTCTGTAAACTCACCCCACAATGTACAATATATGTGGTCCATGAGGCCAAATATGTATCTGACATGTGGCATATGTATATTATTAATATTATTATTCTTAAGTGTGTTTATTTGTCATAAGTCTTCAGTGTTAATCAAGTGCATCTCTTCTTTTTTTTTTGTGTGTGTGTATGTGTGTGTTTTCTGTACATTTTTATGTTTTTGTATTTTCATATATTTAGTACTCAGCTCTGAGCCCCTCATCTGTAAATCCGTCCCACAAGTCTCATACCTGTAATTATGTAATTAGTCAAGCAATGTCAATAAGTCGCCCCTGTTTGGCCATGTAAACTCCTGCGCTCTGAATAAGCTCCCGGTGTGGTCTCTTGAGGCCATAGGGAATTGTTGTCATTAGATAGTGGAAGGCGAGGGACACATGCCTGTTTATCTCTGGTAGCCATCAGGCGTCCCCGTCTTCCGTCACCTACCTACCTACCTCATTCACATTACACACGGGAAAAGTTACGAAAAACTGCCATGCAGTCAACCTATTCACCTGGGTTCGAACGCAGTTCAGACTACTAGTATTCAGGGACATAACCTTTCGAATGCTTGTGGGGCTCGATACGATGTATTTCGGTTGCTTACGCAGAAGGTACTCAATTACTGACATTTAGGTATACTAAGTTCATTGGCTTTTATGACTATACATATATTAAATACATACTCTAAAGAAGACGATCTGCACATTACTTAGCTTGAAAACACTTTAATTAAATTTATTGGGTACGTATAGTCATCTATACGTACTTTACGTAGTATGTTAAATACATAGTCTAATGGAAACGGTCTGCACATCACTTGAAAATGCTTTAACTAAGTTCATTGCGTTGTACTACTACACTTATACTGTATTGCACACTTTATGTGTGCTAAATACATACTCTAATGGAGACGATCTGCACTTTACTTAACGTGAAAGCCCTTTAACTAAGTTCATTAGGATTTATAAGTATACGTTTTGCGTATGTTAAATGAATACTCTAATGGAGACGATCTACATATTACTTAACTTGAAAACACATTACAGATCTTTAATCCATCCCTGTTTACCTTCGTCTGCTTAACTGTCAGTACACAGCAATCAGTTTAATATCTGAATTATAATTTATATTTGTTAGTTCAACAGTACCTCCAGGGCTAATTAGTTCATTTCCGTTCAACCAAATACTATACAGTTACAATAGAGCACAGATAAAAATATCACATACCAAGAACATTTAGTTTTTTTGCATATCTTCGATTATGTAATTCTCAAATACTATTAAATATATTGGGACTTTGACATTATCTCGTCGACCATTTTTGTACTTTGAGGTTATCCCGTCGACCATTTTCGCCAAATCCGATATTATCGCCAAAAGGCGCTAACCGGAAATACCTCTGTAATCCTTGACTACGCGAGTTAGGTTTCTTTAGTGTGTTGAAATATACCGCCTTTTTTTACTACAATGTAAAATAATTCGAATTTGGAATTTGCCTAGCACCGAAGAGAGTGCAGTGGCATATTTTCAAGAGTATGGAATCATTTCTTCTAAGACAATGCGTGTTAATGGTCACAATATGGTGTTGTACATGAAAAGTGATAAGCAATGGCGGAGCAGTGCAAAGGGGTGTTATAAACGAGTCGCTATTCGAAAAGGCACGTGGTTGCAGGGCTCGAAACTCCCATTTCTGTCTGCCTTCCGATTTATTTACCGCTGGTCACAAGAATTAGCATCAGTTGAATGGGAAGAAAAACAGTTGGATTTAACAGGAAAGACAATTGTTGATTGTGACATTTATATGAGGGAAGTGTGTACTCATAGCCTTCTCCAACGGGATTCGAAACAAATAGGAGATCCCATTAAAATTGCAGATAGAGATGAGAGCGTTTTTACAAAGCTCAAAAACCAAGTCGGTTGTATTCTTCCAGAACAATTGATATTTGGAAAACTTTGCAGAGAGATCAACGTGTGTTTCATCGTAAAGTTTCCCAATCGAAATGCAAGAACTCTAATGGCTGAAATTAGAAACAGCATCGCAGAAGGCACTACAGGTTTTTCAGATTTGTGAAAAGTTACAAAACTGATGAATTGGAAGCAACGGGATTCTGACACTTTAAAGTGAATCACCGATATAATTTTATAGATCCTGAAACTGGTACATATGCACGAAATATGGAACGATTGTGGAATTTGGCAAAATAGGGCAACAAGAAACACCGCGGAACTACTTAAAACACTTGGATTCGTATTTAAACGACTTTATATGGCGGAAAGTAAACAAGGATAATAACTTGTTTGTTTGCGCTTTAAAAGCTATCAAGGATTTTTGACCGCCGAAATGATTTATAATAATATATATGTTTGGATTCAAGAATAATTCAATGTGCAATTATAAAAAAATACAGGTTTTTACTTGAAACATAAAATTCTTTTTATTACACATTTTTACTACGTATTTTTTACTGCGTACACTTACATTTTTTGTTATTAATTTAAGAAGAATTATTAATTTCGTTTTGGTATTTTGCGTTGATTTACTAAAAGCGTTGTTTATCTTTTCAAATTCTTGTCACCAAACATTATCGCCCTGTATTATATTTAAAGAAATTAAAAAACGAAAAATCACTTAATCGATCTTATTGAAGAATCTGCATAAATTTATGCATGTTTCTTGCACTGTGATAAAACAACGTTACCTAGAGCCATCCCATTTCGAATGTTGAACTTTTCCACCCGAATATGGGCCTCTAGAAGCCAAATTTGAAATTTGGAATTTGTTTTATTATCGATTTTTGTAAAACTTTAACGAATTTTTGATTAACAAACTTGAGGATTTCAAAGCGAGCAATGACAACGTTGTACAGAAAAAAACATTTTTATCTCCAGTGCGCAAGACTGTATATCGGAAATTCTAAAGATATGCTCTTGAACTGAATTTTATGACTTCGAAGAATATGATATTTAGTAAATAAAAGTAACACAAAATGTTAAAAAAACGCCCCTTTAGAGGTAATTTAAAATCTGAAACCTTTCAGATTTTTTTTATTTTATTATTATTATTTGATAAATTTAATTTGCTTAGAACTTTTAGTTTGGAAATAGCTTTTCACTATGACGCCACCAAAGGATCTGCGCATTTTCGGGAGCGTTTACAAGTCGACAGAATAATCCCAAAGTACCAATATATTTTATAAAAATAATTATTGCCCTGGAAAGCTGTAACTTTTGCAGTAATATAAAATAGAATTGAAACAATTTTTTTCTAGATAAGTAATTTAAGATAGTACAACTCTGTTGCACACAAAATGCTGAAGATTTCCGACTACACTTGACTAGAACGGAAAGCAGTTATCCATATTAAGCATTTAAAAAGAAAAAGAATACGCCAGCCACAAAATATGTATTTACGGTCGATAAAAATTCCTGCAACGTATTTTCCAACTCCCTTTTCAAGTTCCAAGTTTCCAAGGGAACTATCTTTAGCGGAAGCGTGAGTAAATTTCCGAAAACGGTAAGTAATTTCATTCATTTCTCTGTTAAAACATGTTAGTGGTGTAACTTATAGTAAGGATGGCAAAAGTGAAAGCACTGAGCGAAGCTGTTCGGAATTTATTGTTGTTAAAATGTGTGGAATGTTTCGTCTTTTGCTGGTTTAAGATAGTTACAAGCTTCTAACTATTTTATGACTGTAACTGTGAGCGTTAAATAAAGATAAATATTCGTAATAAGTTTCCAAAATTTTAGCAGTGACTATTATATGAAAATTCGCAAAACTGCGCTGATCAGCTCATGCTCAGAAATTCTACTCTTTTGTCATTGGTTCTTCAATGTGATATTATTCTATTTAGTAGCGCATTAAGTAAAGTGTTGATACAAATGATAAATTTACTAACTAGATCTCACAAATCCTGAGTTTAACAGTAAAACACGCGGGTTTAATTTCACTAAATCGAAAGCTACTACTACTACTACTACTACGACTATTACTACTACTACTACTACTACTACTTCTTCTACTTCTACTTCTACTACTACTACTTCTACTACTACTACTACTACTACTAATAATAATAATAATAAAATAAGAGGAAAAAATGAAATCTGAAAGCCTTCAGATTTTATATTACGCCAAAAGGGAGTTTTTTTAACGTTTTGTGTGTTTCCTTTACATATTAAACATCATGTTTTCGCACCTAAACCATAAAATTTAATTCAACTGCAATACCAGAAAATATTTAAACACAGTATATCTTTAAAGTTTCCGATACACAGTCTCGCGCTGTAGACATAAAAATGAATTTTTTCCCGTACAGTATTGCCATTGCTTGCTTTGAAATCGTCGAGTTTGTTGATAAAAAATTCGTTAAAGTTTTACAAAATTTGAAATAGATAATTAAAACTAATTCCAGATTCCAAATTTGGGCTTCTAGATGCCCATATTCGAATGGAGGACTATGTTATTCAAAATTTGATTTCTCTAGGTACCGTTATTTTTCACAATCAGAGAAATATACATACATTCATACAGATTCTTAATTCTTTAGTTTCTTTAAATATAATGCAAGGTTCTAACATTTGGTGGCAACCATTCGAAAAGTGAAACGCCATTTGTAGCGAACCAAAACAAAATGCCAAAACGAAATTATAGCCCTTCTGGTCAAATTTCTAATTTGCACTAATAATAAAACTCAAAATTCAAAGTTCTGGCTTCCAGGTCTCCATATTAGGGTGGAATAATATATAATATAATGGCACCAGATATCGTCGTTTTTTCAAAATGCGAGGAGCATACATACTCTACCTGCAGATTATTCCTTATTTAATTTCTTTAAATATAATACAGGGCGATAATATTTGGTGGCAACAATCTGAAAAATGATCTGCCGTTTGTAGTAGTAATAACTTATAAAAGGGACCTTGTTAATTTAATATATTTAAAGAGTGAAATTTGTAAGATATTTTTCGATCAGAAAACGAATATGAGGCTTTTAAATCCATAGGCATTGTACAGATTATTATTTCCTAAATTTCACCTAAACTTTTTTAACCGTATTTGCTTTCAATTTGATAACCTTCATTACAATCCTGGTAAAAGTGCTATATTTTGTAGCACACAACATATCTACATATTGGCTGCTTGCTAGCGCATGAGAAAAACTGAGTGAATAAATTGTTATGTAATGCATTCTTATCTTAATTCAGCATCAGTAATTGAAGTATATTTATCTTAATTGTAAAGATTATCATAATTCTGTATTCAGCCTTAGAAGTTATTAATTTGATTTTATTAGTTCATCTTAAATTTTGCTGTGTTGAAAAATAATTGTTATCAATTTAATTTTGGCAGTTTTGGTTAACTCTGAATTTAGGTTCCTTGTGTTAATTTTTTCTTTTACCCTTAAGGTTGTTTGGTTAACCATTTATAATGTTTGTTTAACGCTTAATCTTAACTTGTTTTTTTTAATGTTTAATTTCTGGTTAGGTTGATTCTTAAGGTCATTTTCACTTTGAATTTTAAAGTTCTTTGTTTTACACAAGTTGGTGTATACAGTTTAATAAGCTTTGTTAACGTAACCCTCTTTCTGGTAAAGTTTGAATCCATATTTTCTAACTCTGGTGGTAAAGTCGTTTATGTTGTTGTAGAAACGTTCTTAAGAAACATGAATTTCGCTGTGTAATTATTATATTTGAAATGTAGAAACATTCCTCGGTGTTTAATTTAATTTAGTAATTAAAAGCAAGTTTTTTAATTCATTTTCACAAAATTTTACGTTGTGATGGGAAACAGGATTTATTGCCTGTTTTCCAAATTTCCCTGGGGGAAAGTTACCAGAATACTTATCTCTGCCAGACAGTTGTGTGGAATTTTCCTTAACCAAGTTCAAATCTGCAGCCTGCTTCTAAAGTTTTTTTTTGTATGCAGCTACGCCATGCCGGGGTTTTGGCACTAGGGTGATTGAGAATCCGTTAGGCTTCCACCCATGCTAAAGAGACACTCTGTGTGAGGCTAGGTGTAGGAATGTGTTATTTCATTCGTAAAAAAAGGTGAGTGACCTTTTGTGCCGATTGTAATTCTTGCAGAAAAAGGGATATCCGCCAACATCTGGCAACCACCCAAGACCTTCACACCTACTGCCTTGGATTCTCCTCATAGAGTTGCCTTATTCACAGCATCTTGTATCATATATCTCTCAACATCCCATAACATGTAACTTATTTTGCACCTATGTATTCTATGTTCATAAGTATGTGTACGTTACCCCATGCACCCCATGTTCCTACGTAAATGTATTTAGGGCATCTGAATATATATGTATCTTCTGCACAGTCTACCTGAAGCCACCGTATGTTCTTATGTAACATGTATCTAGGCAATAGATAAAGGTGGACGTGACGCTATACCGATTAACCGTATTGGTACAGGGGTGGTGCCCACGTCCTCCGTCGCGTGTCGCATGTCATAGAGTTGCCTTGCAAATGGCGGCTTTTGGAACTTCAAGCATCGCCAAGCCAGGGATTGGCGAGAAGAAGAAAACAGCCTACAGTGGTCTTCCAGGAGGGGATTCGGAAGGTTTCGCCAGATGAGAATCAGTGGCTGTGACCGAGAAATAGTTCAAGACAACTCTGTCGAAGGCAAAAACTGGAGAAGATAGCTGAAAACGTTAGAGAAGAGGAAACTGACGAGGGTCGGAAAAGCATGGAGGTCCGAGTCTAGATTGAAAGGACGGAGGGCCCATTAATATGTTTTCTTTTCTCTTTATAGATATCCGTAAATAATAGGATGTCACTACTCACCTTCTTATTGTCATCAATGTGTGGGGAGCTGTTTTGTCACAAGTAACTTGATTCTTGCGGCCCTCCCCCTTTTTGTGTAAAGGTATGTTTTCGACCTGTTTTTTTCTCAAACTCACACCGGTAAACCACATATGTAACCACCACCACTTATGTATCTAAAATATTGTAGCTAGTTTTGTTACTTCCAATAAATGTTAAGTTTAATTTACCTAAACTTGTTTGTATCACTCATATTTTAGAACACTGGACCCAATAAATTAAATTAAAACTCGAACGGGTTATTCCTATCTTCCCACAACGCTTTGGTATGTAATATTACAGTTGTTGTATTATCGTTATGGTATTTACAACTATATTTGTTGATACTCATTTAATTTACTGATATGCTGTTTTCAATGTTTGTCACACAATTTCACCCTTTGCAGTATTTTAGTGTTGATATGATTTAAAAGTTGGTTTATACGATCATGGCACTCATGAGTAATGAATTAATGATGTTAAATGCTAAAAATACCATAACAAAATTAGTCTTTAATTTATCCTCGACTTTAAAATCTGTCATGACAAAATGTTCTGTTTCAGTGTTAAGCAATCAGTTATTAAAAATGACTACACAAATAAATCACCAGACGTACTTGGAATACAGACTTTTCCTAAAGCTATCAAAAACACGATTTTTACTCCATTGTACGAAGTAAAAGAAGTATTACAATCCCGAAAAATTGCGGTTATCATGTCCATTTTGGCCGCTCTCGAAGCCGCGTGAATTATGCTTTTGCGTGACATTTGTACTTACGGACAGGATGAAAGTCTGCTTTCACCAAAACGCATCGTAAAATGGGTTTAAAAAAGAACCGAAAGAATTTTTTCGTGACGTCTGTACAAACGCATAGTTGCTTTCTATGGGTTCGTGGATTTGGAGTGACTGACGTCAGCACTGGACGATGAATCGAAACACACTTTATTTGCCAGTATTTCACAAGAGAGTTCCAAAAGCACCTTAACTGTCGTCGAAAAGACTAATTTAAACACGCTGAAACAATCACTCCCTTCAGACTTTCAGTCTATAATGATGAAAACAGCTTCACGATAAAACACAGGTCCCTACTAAGTCCTAACTGCAGGTCCCCACTAAAGTCGATCGCTCCCGGAGCTCAAGAGATTACTACTTAACGTACTCTAGATACTGTGCACGATTAAACTCTCGACGCACTGCTACTCCGCGTACAGGCAGGTTTTATATAGCTTTAACCTGCTTTCGTGAACATCGAGGTAAAACGGTTGGAGAGTCATTAGGTTATTTAGAAGCAAGAGAGATGAAAAATGAGCAACGCCTGGACCTGTCGGTTACTCTTCGAGTGTGCTGACCACTACACCACGAAGGCATGCGAAGAAGGCGGAACAAATATCTTATACGGTAAGAATTCGTTCTAAAATGTTCTCACTGCATTTATGGCATATCTCCAGTTTTGTAGACAAATGTCGCGAAGTGTCAAATCTGGCAAATTTGCCTTTCCTCGCTATTTTCTGGCAACCCTAAACTAGCTTTCCAGGGAAGCTATCCTACCGCAGCTAGACATTTCCTAACAGTATGTATGTATTTCGCTCAATTCAAAAACGATTAGAGGTAGAACATTAAACTTTATGTATGGAACGGCTGTAACAAGTAGTTGTGCACCTGCCCTTTTGGTTGCAATCGATTGCAGCAAACGTACATGTATATATGCCTACTCTGTTAGCCAACTTGGCGAGCTAAGCTTTTTTATTCTTATATATTGGTAAACTGTGTATTTTTTGCTTTAAAAGTGATTGAATTATGTTGTTCTTATGCTCCGGTTAAGAGTTTTATAGCTTAATCTACATGCAATAGTTGTTGAATTATCAAAAATTTAAAAGTTGTTTAAGTGCCGCTAAGCCTAACAAGGACGTCATTTGTTTACATTTGAAACTGTTAGTAGAATAATGAATTAAATCAGTTTGTACTCCAGCTTCAGTGTCTTTTTGACCAGTCTGATCGAAAGCCAACTTTCAATTTTGTGCACGTAAGATTTTGTCTTCTCGCCAGCAGGTCGAATTGCTCATGTTGGAGTAGAAACTCTAATCTTAATTGTTTAAAATAAAAAAAGAAAAGACTTGTTTTTAACTGTGTTTAGTGTTTCTTACTTTTCTGTATTTTACAATAGCTAATGAAGATTTTCTGAGCTTTTATGTATTTTTGCCTTGCTGCGAACTGAGATCAATTGAATGAAAAATACATCTCTAATAAAATTTTTAGGAAATAAATTTAAATGAAATGCAGGAAAATGTGCACAATCTAATAGCCCGAGCAAGGAAGTCATGCGGCAGTGTCTACATCAGATATTTGTTTTTAAATTATTTTTATTACATTTTCCCCTAAGGTTTTCTTCTAAAAGCATCGATCTGTCTTTACCGAAAGTAAGATAATAGATGACTGTGTGTTTGACAGGACTTTAGTTGAGTTCAACTGAACTATAAAAATTTCTGCATTTACAGAATTAGAGTTACAACAAAAGTCATCCAAAAACATAAAATGGGGAAAAAACCATTATGTTCTCCCACAGATTCATAATGTTTTTATATCGATATAGATATATAATAAAGAAATTTCTATTTATCCATTAAATCTTACATTTGGTAAATTTTCACCACAACGAACATACGAAATAATCCTAGGAATAGAAGGCTGCAGAAGTCTTAAGTGCTATCAGTTTTCCATTACGATTGACCTATACCATGTACGTTATAATCTGATTGTAATCCCAAATCTCTTCTATTTTTTACGTTTGAGAAAAGTAGCAAATTTTTCGCTTTAAGTCATCGCTAAAATAAGAAAACCATTAAACTATACATTGTACTTAAAAAACCAAAGACTAAGCAGTTTTTAAAAACGCATTAAAAGAAATCTTATTGAATAAAATTTAAAAGATTGGTTCCAGAACTTGATTTTTGCTTTTTTCTTTCACAATGTATGTGTGTGTATTTCAATCGAAAGAGGTTTAGTACATATTTAACAGAGATCTTCATTGTTTTATTTTAGTTGAGACTTAAATAATGAATTAGCAACATTTAGATACTAAAATGCCCCTTTAGATCTTTGCAATATCCCCTCCCCCTAAAAACGGCAGGACACATGCGTTTCAAGTACTGTCAATGATACTAAGAAACGTATTTTTTTATTTTATTGCTTAGTAATCGCTTTTTAGACAATTTGTCTTCTCATTTACGATGCTTGAGTCATTTAAAAACAATACAGTAAGTATTGTTTTTAAGTGAGTAGAGCTCTAATATTTGTACTGCCTAAGTGGAACCAAAATTAATCGAAATATTCAAAAAGTGCGGATAAATATATTTCCCCCACTCCAAAATGGTGTTAGCTCGAATGAACTATTTGACTCGAAACGAGATTTCGCGTCGCCCACTCTAACGACTGTATCACTTTTCAAATTCTTGCCACTAAATGTTTCGCCTTGTAATATTTTTAAAACAATTAAGTAACGAAATATCCACAGGTATGTATGTAGTATATTCCTCATACTGTGAAGAACGTCGGTACATAGAGCCATCAAATTTTGATTAACGTAGTCCTCCACTATGCATCTATACGCCTAAAGTTTGAATTCCGAATTTTATATTCCATATTTTATAAAACTTTAATGAATTTTTTATTAATATACTCAACGACCTGAAAGCGAGCAGTGGCAACACTGCATGGAACAAAACATTTTTATTTAGAACGAGATAGATTGTCAATGGGAAATTCTGAAGGTATGCTGTTTTTAAATATTTCGTGATTTTGCTATTGCATTGAATATGTTGCGTAACGTGATATTTAAAAAATAAAATTACCGCACAAAAATTTGCTAATAAAAAGGTAAAAGAATGCAGGTTTTCTTCTGATGTGGGATTTCAATGTAGTAACAAAGCAGAAGAGAGAGTTGGAAAAGAGGGTTATTTATATGATATCAACCGCCTAAACAAATTATATTTTTAACGGGAAATATCTTTCCCGTTCAGATTTCATATTACGTTCGAAGGGGCGTTGTTTACATTTACACATACATATACGTTTCGAGAGCATTTGAGCTAACGCCCGTTTGTTCTAAATTTAAGAACTGCGTATCTTAGAACTTCCAATAGAGATTCTCGCGTACTGGAGATAAACGTACGTACTTTATTCCATACAGTGTGTTGCCGCTGCTCGCTTTGAAATCTTTGAGTGTCTGAATCAAAAATTCGTTAAAGTTTAAAAAATATAAAATAGGTAATAAAATAAATTCGAAATTCAAGTTTCGGGTTTCCAGATGACCATATTCGGGCGGAGGACCGCGTTGATTCAAAATTTGTTCTCTGTAGGTATCGTTACTGCTTCACAGTGCAAGAAAAATACATATATTCATGCAAATTCTTTAATTTCTTAAACTATAATACATGGCGATAATATTTGGTGACAACATTTTGAAAAGTGATACAGTCGTTTATAGTGATTCGACGCAAAATGCCATTTCGAGACTAATAGCCCTTCTGAGTTAACAGCCGTTTGGGCTAAAAAAAGTTTTATTAAGAAAACTGCACATTGATATGATGTACTGAAAAAAGACTGAAGAAAATAAATAAATGTATGCCAACACTTAACCCTGCATCCGGAATTCTAAATATATTTGCTTTTAAAATTTTGTAATTTTGCTGCTGAGTTGTATATGGCGTTAAGTGCGAAGAAAAAGATGCTTAATAATAAAGCTAGAAAGGAAAAAAATGCTTCAGCAAGAGTGAGTGCGACCGCAGACTGGTACACTGCGAGCTGAGCGTAAACATGAAATCCTTATCAAATCTTTTGGGCCATCGTTAAAATGAGCCCTTTCGGATTCTTTTAAAGGCCTAGAGGATTTAAAAGTAAATAAATACCATTCTATTTCGTAAACTATTGCAGCAATTGAAACCAAATATTGGACATAAGTAACATGTAAAGAGCGTTTCTTGTTGCCAAGTTTGAGCTTTAAGCCGCCATTTTGAATCCTGGTCGAAATTTTGAAATGTGATACAAGACGTGTAATGGATGAATTTGAAGCAGAATTTTCAGAAAACTAAGTTTATTTTCTTTGCATTATTGGTTCTTTGGTATCAGTTTTCGTTATGGAGTAAAGAAATGTACGTAGAATGGAACGATATTTTCTGTAATTCCTTCTTTCCAACTAGCACGGAGCTGATTGCTGAGGAATAAACTGAGATCATTCTTATGGAGAGTGAAATAAGTTTCATACGATTTTTTAGATGTAATCGCAAATTTGGGGCAACTTCAGTATTTCTGGTTTTGTTTGTTAGATTCTTCATAAATAAACAAATTTCTTCGTCACTGGAACGTTGGTTTCCTGCCAATTTCTTACAAAATCCATTCTGTAAATTGGATCTGTCAGTTGAAATAGCCTTCATTTAACGTTTGCCAAAGATGAACTTAATATGGACGCAATTTATTTTTGTACAACAGCGAACTTGTAATCAAACTTTAACAGATACCCGTTTCTAAGAATTCTCGGTAAATCTGGATTGTAGAGTCTTCATGGAAATATTAAAATCACAATTTTTTTTGTTTCATTTAAATAAAAATTTTTGTTTCCAACGAAGAGAGACACATATACCTTGCACACACACAAAGCATATGACAATCCTAGATCTCCCTTTCTATTGGGCAGATTGATGAAATTTAACTAACTAACTAATTTAATTTAACTAACAAAATTTCTTACTTCGATTACTTTGTTGTCAAGCTCTGAAAAGCATTCGTGTACTTATTAGAAAACAGATGCTCATGTTCCGCCAGTTTAGTTGTGAATGTTTTACTTCAAGAATAATATACCTGAATTGAAGAATTCATGTACAGTCTATAATTACACGTACATCTTTAAGTACACCTCGCATATAAAAAAATAAATAAAAAAATTTGAAACAGTTCGATATCTCCTGTTCTACTGGACCGATTGACGAAATTTAAATTGATTTTTTCATATCCCGAAATTGCGACTTAAGATATGTATTAGATTTATATATAACATTGTTCTCACATAGGAAATCTAACACAGAATCGGACTTTTTCTGAAATTAAATACCAATTTTTTCCCTATTCCGATTCTACGACTCAAATTATGCCCAAATATTAAATTTTGGGTAATATGGTGAGAAACTCACAGAGAAATTTAAAAATTTATCTTGGCGCACTTTTTTTCAGTTTCCGCCGAGAATGATTCATTTGGTAAAATTCTTAATTTATAGTAACCTAATTTCTTCTCCCCTTCTTCACTAGGCATGAGCGGAAAAAGGTGCATCATTCGTTCTTTCGAATAAATTTAACGAAGTGCGTAAAACACATTTGACGTTACTATCGTTTCTAATAGATATCTCAACTTTCAAAACGCTCCAATATGTAAACACGTATATCTTTGGAAATTCGAATAAAAAGCTCTAATTCTTTGCAGGTATGTCTAGAAAAGCATCTACTTTAAGGTGGTGGTAAAAATTTTATTTTTTATAATTTAAAAAAATTTTTCGATAAATTTATAAAAATTACCTAAAAATACAAATTAAAAAAATAAATCAGAAAATATTCGCAAGTGTTATTTGGATTGAACATAAATTTCGAGCCGTGAAAGAAGGAATTAAGTAAGTTCGATAAGAAGAAAAGAGATTTTAATAAATATATACCAAATCGAATTAGCATTGAGGAGGTAAAATTTTGAGAACTAATTTTTTAAAAGCTAATCGTCCGATTTTTACAAAACTTCGCACTTTGGTATAATTTAAGTTTTAAAATCGTCATATGGAAAAGATGGGTATCTTATTTCAGAAAAAGTCCCATCTTGTGTCCAAATGCTTCTGTTAGAACAATGTAATATATAAATCTAATACGTGTCTTAGGTGGTCGCTTTCGAGACATGAAAAACACAAGTTAAATTTCATCAGTTGGCCTAGATTGACCCCAGAACGGGAGATATAAAATTGTGATTTTTTTTTTGTGTGTGCATGGTTTACCTTGAAACTGTGAGAGTTTAAATTAAACCCTACGCCAAACCCAAGGTTTCTGTTTCGCTTTTTAAGAGTACAGGAAGGTTAGAATTTCTTGTAATATTAATTTCAATTACTGTACCACCAATGTATATATGATTATCTTTTATTTCAAAGCTATTATATTTAATGCTATTTTCTGTTTATTAGCCCTTCTGTTTGAATGTGTTAATATTCATATTCAAAGAACCAAATGCATTTAATTTTCTTACAACGCATTTCTCCCACCTTCTTCGCATGCCTTCATGGTGTATTGGTCAGTACGCTGGGCACGTATTCCAGAGATCCGTGGTTCGAAACCCGGCGAACGCGTTGCTCATTTTTCATGTCTGCTGCTTTAAATAACTTAATATATTTACAAGTAAATTTTGAATAAGGGAGTAGAGATAAAACACAGATTGTCTTGGAGTTATATACAGGATATACTTTCAAATATGAAATATAAAATTATTAAAAAGTGAACTTTGGATTGACCTTTCTGTAGAAAAATTGTTATTAATTTCATGGGAATCCAACATAGATTTTGCCTTCTTCAAGGGGCCAAAAATCAACATCAATCTAGTCTTTTCGAGAACACCATATAATTTGAAAAGATCTGAGGTAAAATCTTAAAGGGGGGGGATATTTCCTTTTGCAAAGAAAAAAATTACAAATGGGATACAATTTTTTTAAACATCTTTCGACGCTGTTAATCTTGCCATTCTCAATTATCAGATTATAACTGCTTTTGCTGCTGTTAGTCGTGCTGATTTGAATGACAACACTGTGGATAAATCAGAGGAATTGTGGGTGAGTCAGAACATAATCCTGTCACTGGCTTTTGACTTTAACTCCTTAATACAAGCAAATCCATTATGACTTCTGTGCATTTTAATCAAGCACACCTTCAAGGATGTAGTTCAAAGGCTTCTTATCCTTTCCGTCCTGTCGCCAACGTATAAAGAGGACTTCCAGATGGATGGATTTGAAGTGCTTCTATTCGATTAAGACAATTCGAGACAAATGTCACTGCCTTATCTAAGATTTGAAATGGAACGAAGTGACGTGACCGTATCTGCTAATGTCCACACATCTGGGCTGCAAATGTTTATGCAAATTTCAGTAGTACTACATGGCCAGCGGAAAACTGTCTTATAGCTGGTTACTTAAAGAGCTGAAGTTTTCATTGTTTAGTTCAATGAATGTCATGAGTACGGATTTATTCAAAATTCCTTCAGACACTTTAAAAATACATAACAAATAAATTATGTAACTGATAATAGATTTTATTACTTTGAATTAGAGGAATTTTTAAAATACATGTTTTGTAAATGTTCAGTGTCTATCGTTGCTGATACAATATATACATATTAATAATTTAGTAGAAGCAGATTAAACCGTCCTAGAAAAATTCTAGAATTGCATTAAAAGTAACCTATTAAATTTTAAAAACAAGAAGCAAAAGTTAAGACGATCCCATACTAATCTGAATTTGTTTAAAAATTTATTTAAAGCGAACATATAAATCATATTAAAATTTTATCACATATTTTAGATTATTCTTATTTTTATACTCGAGACCGGTTTCTCAAGGTGTAATAATTTGAATATATCTATATCTGTATCTATCTATCTATCTGTCTATCTATCTATCTCTCTTTATATAGGAGTGTGTATGTGCAAGATAAAAAATATTGTTACGAAATGCCTAGCTGCGGTAAGATGGCTTCCCCGCAAAGCGGATTTAGGGTTGCCCGAAGGTGGCAGGGAAAGGCAGGGTTGTGAGATTTGGCGCGAAATCACTCATTTGGCGACAAAATTTGCGCTAGCCATAGACGGAGCGAGAACATTTTAGAGCGAATTCTTACCGGATTTCCCCGGAATGTTATCGAAGGCAGATCAAAAGCTACACAAACCCTGCCTGTACGCGGAGTAGCAGTGTATTGAGTTCATCGTGAAGTGTATCTTCAGTGGTGTAGTATTAGTGAATTAAGTTCAGAGATTAGCTTGACAGCAATCGACAGATTCGGGAGCTGTAATTTAGTGCTTTGCCGTGAAGCTATCTTCGCAGTTATAGCCTCATAGCTTGAAGGCTGTATTGCTGAATGTTTGAGCGTGTTTGTCGTAACTTTTCGACGACTGCAAAATGTTTTTTGGAACTTTCTGAGTAATACTTGCTAATAAATTATGTTTTGATTCTTCATCAAGTTTGTCATCAATCACTCTAAATCCACGAACACGTAGAACGCAACAATATGTAATTCAAATTTATAATTTATATTACCAAAAGCCCCTTAATTCCTCATTTTAATTTCAGTAATTTCAATCTCTACTTTAAAATAGTAACAACTTTTCTGGAATGCGTCATTTCTAGAATAATCTATATCCTATGACTTTTACATAACGACAATGACGTAGCTGATTCGGAACTTAAAAATTTCTTGAACCGAAACCTTTCTTTCAATAAGCTGCTATGCTGGATACATATGCACTTTGCTTCGATCTCTGTTGCGGCTAAATCATTGCCAAGCTGTTTTCTTCCTAACGCAACAATGACAAAAATGTAAATATTTCGGAAATGGACCCGGTTATCTGTGGCCGCGAATGCCAATTGAAATAAAAATGAATGTTTAATCTACCTCGTCTGTCAAGTTGCTGTTTGTTTGGATCAATAACTAAGCTGCCAACTTATCTACAAAACAGTTTCTACTAGTCCCGTAAACGCGGATGTCGTAAACGCGGGTGGAAAATGGATATGTAGAATTATAAATTGTGTTAACGACAAGGACTGAAGATTTGTTATAAATATCAATTTTCTTTTACTCTGCCCTCACATGAGACATTACTCTTGATCTATTCAATATCCAGAAGTGAAAAAAGTCAAAGCTTCGAAAATTAATTTAGCATATTTTTTGTATTAAAGTGATTCAATAAGCGTGTGAAATTTATATGCTTATTTTTAACTAATAGTTCATTTTAAGGTTGACTGCTTTCCTATTTCTCTCTTTTCGTCCACGCTTTTCATGCCAGAATGTAAAGGAGAGAGCGAGAGTTTATTGAGATTAAGGTAAAAAGAAATGCTATTTAAGCAATTTAAGCATGGGTTTCGGAAGCTAGTTTTAGAGAGCGTCTGCCTATTCCAGGCCACGTTGCGCTGTGATTATTAGCGACTTTTGTTAGAGGCACTGAGTGTTCTAGTCATTTGGCTTTGTCTCGCCGGTTTACTATAAACCAGAGCCTTTCTGTGCGTTCCTGAAGTATTCTGTGAACCGTGAGGCGAATCTACCACATCTTGAAATTACTATTTGTTACTTATTTCTGTTAAGCAAACAGAGTTATTATGCTTCCGGCTTATTGTAACCCAAGTTGGGTCATTTGTTAATTTTATATTTGAATAAACGGTTTTATACACCGTTCATCTGATTTCTATTTTATTTCACAAGGCTAGAAGACAATTCTTCAATAGTCCTTTTTTTGAAGTCTATAGTTTATGTTCCCAAAGAGACATAGACTTCACAAGTGATTTCAATGAACTTTCAAAATCATTTCAACTAGGCATTCTCAGTTCTTTGGTAAGTAGTTAGTCTCTGTTTAAGGAATGTGCTTCGAGTTTGTGTGCGATGAATTTAACAGATATATATTCAAAAAAACTTTATTATGTTTTTTTCAATCACAATATGTTAAATTAGAGTCCTTTCAGTGAAAAAATCTTAAATAGTGCTACCAATTTTAAAATTTTACGTCAAGTGTTTTATGAATTAACGTTCTAATTAGTGCACCTAGAATTATCATCATACAGAAAAATGCTAGTAAGTAAATGCTATGTATAATATTGTTTCCTTATTATATTGTATTTTAAAAATTTAGCACTATTTTATGAAAATGATTAAAATTTTACGGTATGAAAAGATTTAACTTGTAATTATTATATCTACTAAATTAAGTAACGAATTAAAAAATTTCTTAATTTGTACTTAGGGAATATTATTAAAATTTAGTGTATTAATAATTATATTTTTGAATTAATGTTTAAAAACTATTGAATTTCTTTAGAAATGAGCTAAATGGAAAAAAAGGTAATTTTAAAAAACTGATACAGAAAATGAATATGAAATTGTGGTTTAATATGTAATAATGTGTAATATGATTTAGTGCGTAATGTAATTTTTTATCCATCTTCAGCACCAGTAATACAGAAAACATGAAATGTTTTTATATTAAATATTGTTATAATGAATATAGAAATACGAAAAAGTTGAGGCACTAATGATTGTGATAGTTATAATAATAATGTAACTGAAAATTAAAACTTCTAGGAAAAACTTTACTTTGAAAATATGCAATATAATTTAGTGAATAATGTTAAATAAATGTTATAATTAATTAATAATTGTATAATGCATAATTGAAGCATAACTGTATATAAAGATAAAATATGGAAATACTGATTCAAAAACAGGCCAGTTTTTACCTCTGTGCATTGTTCCTTTTACTCTCCTCATTCAAGATAATGTTAAAGACTCATTTTATAATTGACTGTTATTTTTTATACATTATTATTAATTTTTATTTATTTTTATTATGGAATGTTTTACTACATTTCACAAAGGCCACTTCATTATGCAAGGAAAGAGGCCTTTATAAGTAACTGCCGAGCATCCCTTAACGACTGGTGAATATTAATACACCGGTTAATTCGAGTGGATATGCGCAATAGATAGAAATGTTTGTATTTAAAGTACTTGTTTTCCCCTTGAGTAGTAGAAATGGGAGCTAATTTCCCTCAGTGAATCTCCCATGAGCACATTATTATCCTTAGGTATGTGCTTTGGCATATTCTAATAAATCCAAATCTCATAAATTACTTCATAATGTTCTTAGGTTTTTTTTTGTTGTTTTTAAATAAGTTGTCAACGTTGGTTATCTCTATTGACAATCACAACTGATAAACTTTATTAAACTCTAAAAGAGCCTTTTGAGAAATCATTAAAATCTGAACCCTTTCAGATTTTTTTAAATTTTTTAAAATCACATAACTTTAAAAAAAATTTATAGCTTGTATTAATTTTTAACAACATCAGTTATACACTCCTGCACAAAAAATAAGCAACAAAGGTAAAACATGGAATAAAAAAAAGTAAATAATGGATATGCTTGAAATTATTTCAAGAGGTTGCTGTTGTATTATTAGACCGCATAGCAAACAATAAATCAAAGCCATAAAAAAACGCATGCATTACGACCATCACATCAGCGAAAGGTCAAATGGAAAGAATGTGCGGAAACAACACGCTAATAACGGATATGATACGCTCTAGCTGAAATGCGTGCTTGACAACGGCAAGGCGAGCTGGCAGTAGTGTCGTTGATCGTTTGCTATGGCAGTAGCTCCTATTTTTGTAGTAATCCATGTCGGAGCTCGTGCAGGGTACCTGGCGGCACACTGCGACCTACTATGCGTCGTCTCAATATATCACACACATGCTCTATGGGATTTAGGTCCGGTGATCTAACAGACCACGGCAGGTGTGGAGTGGTTTCACTCTTCGAATAACTGCATCACACGAGCTCTATGTGGGTAGGCGTTATCCAAAAATATCGCGTCGGTACCTATTGCAGCGATGAAAGGACTTTCAATGATGTTTGGCTCCCGATAACGTGAGTGTCCAACTTTGATGTTCACGGGACCAATTCATCATCCTCTGACATGCGACTGGGACAAAGGAACACAAACCATACGTCATCGGGCATACGGTCCACCTTCATGCAGTCGACATGACACAATTTGGAGACATATGGACCATCCTGCAGCAGCCGAAAGATGTGACGCCAGCTGTCGTGCTGTTAGTGATCTAAAAGGTCTTGGACATAGCAACAGGAAACAATCGTCTGCCTTGTGTTAACCCACAGGGATTTTAATCCCTTTGGTAAAAATCCCACTGCGTGATGACACTACAATTAGTACTTAGCTCTCTGACAACAGCAGATTGTCTTGCACCAGCTTGCAACATCACGATAGTCCTTCTAAGCATTTTATCGTGCAAATGACGTCTTTCGTATTGCTTTCCACTTTGGCTATCTCAGATTACCAGAACTGTCACTGTTTGCAAATAGCCGCATAGCTCCGGCATAATCTTTTTAAGGTGTGGTAGTGTAATTGCGGGATTGCGTTTTATGCTACGAGTATACTATATTTACATAATTATACTGAAAATGTGGATATAGAGTCAAATTATCATTGTACTTTTTCTTAGCATTCTAGTACTTTTGCAAGTTGTGTTAAGGCTTTCCGGTCATTTTTGAATTCAAATTAGTTGACATTTCGGAGAATCACAGAGACAGTGAAAAACTGCATTACAAAGAGGATAAAAACGTTTTCAAAATTCTTCTTTTTTACTTTTGAATTTTCGGTCATTTTTCTTTTTAAGAATTGCCTTTGAGATACATCTTGAGAACAGTCGTTTTTCCTCTTACTCTTTTCTTTATTATTCATGGCATCAGTTACCGATGAAAAGCAATCAAGCGCTAAAACGCTCCAGATATCGATTGATCGTACACCAGTTGAGGTGAACACTTCTACCCAAATTCTGGATCGATGGGTGTTGATTGCAGTGGTTTTCCCACCTAAGTAGAGGTTCTTGAGACGGGAAGAGCCAAGAACGAAGTAATGGAGAGATTTCCTGGTAAGTAATCTAAGGATGACTTCTTCATAGGTGGTCGAATTTTAGAGTTGATTGGAATTCTTTTAATCCAGGAAGTCTCTCCTTTTTCTAAATCTGATCACAAAAGGTTTATTTCAAGAAATTCAATTACGAAGGAAAACAATTAGTGCTCGATTAAAGAATTTTTATCCCTTTAAATATCTCACTTTAATGTATGTCAACTGAAAAGCTGGTGCCTAAGAAATAACAAAAGCATTCTTTTTAATTGAAATTGCTAACAGTAATGAAAGTATTCTTTTTATTAGACACAGATAAAAGACTACATTCCATTAAAGGCTTCTATTATAATTAATTTCAGAAAAAGGGAAAACTGTAACCCCTAATTAATCGGGAAAAAAACAACAATCCGCAATTTTGTAATTGTTGTACAGTAGTATTTAGTCTTAATTTGTTGAAATAAAAAAATTCTTTCAGTGGGTAAGTGCGTAACCTGAACAATTAGGGAGCACTGAAAACACATTTCGTCCCTCCTGACTATTTGAGAGGAAAACAAAAAAAAAATAATAATAATTAAAAAAAACTGAAGGTTTGAGATTTTAAATTACGTCCAAAGCGGCGCTTTTTTTAACATTTTTAAAAATTTTTTTAACATTCTCTATTTATTAAATATAATGTTCAAGAGCAATATGGCAAAATAATCTTAAATTGCGTATACCTTTAAAATTTCTGATACACAGTCTCACGCGCTGGAAATAAAAATGTTTTTTTTTCTGTACGACTGTTGCCATTGGCCGCTTTGAAATCCTTGAGTTTGTTAATCGAAAATTCGTTATAGTTTTACAAAATATAAAATCGATACTAGAACAAATTCCAAATTCGGGCTTCCAGATGCCTATATTCGCAGGAGGATTACGTCATTCAAAACTGGATGGCTCTAGGTACCGTTGTTTTATCACAATGGGAGAAACATATACACGTTTATGCAGATTCTTCGTTGTTTAATTTCTTTAAATATAATACAGGGCTGCAATATTTTGTGGCAATAGTTTGAGAAGTTATTCAGACTTTTAATGTTTTCAACGCAAAATCGCAAAACGAAAACAATAGTCCTTCAGGGACAAAGCCCCTTTGGACTAATAAAAATAATAAAACAAACAACTTAGCCTCAAAGTCATTTACAAAAATATTTACATCCCATCTCAAAGAGTCAAGATTATACCCAAACGCGAATTCAGTTCCTGAAAACTTTAAAACAATACAAATACAAAAATAATAGGAAGTTACAAAGCAATTTAAATCAGTTAAAAACATCAGATATTGTAAAAAAGGAAAATTTTAGATCAGAAACACGTCTCTTAGCCTATAAAATAAAAATACAGTACAACTCCAATTATCCGAACTCCGACTATCCGAATCACTTTCAGAATTTAAGAAAAAAATGAAGACGAAAACGTACTGCGATTCGCAAAATAATGATTCTGTCTACGCTCACTGCGTCTTTCCTTCCGCGAAGCTAGTATAGGCGCAGCGCGAACACTACTGGGATGACGAGTCACCGTCTCATAGTGTAGTTCTATTATTGGCTACAGTACTGTCTTCCATCTCCAGGTGACCGGCCCGGCCTGGAGACTGTTACTGTTCGTTTTGATTATTAGTCAGTCAGGGTGCTATTGAACTGCTACAGGTACTGTGACGGTATGCTTTCGCGTCGGTGCGTTGTTTTGTTTGTGAGTGCGCTTCGTCCTTTACCACGGATCCTAAAAGAAAACGTGCTGTGTTATCGTTAGAGGATAAACAAAAAATTACGGAAAAGTCAGATAAAAGAGTTATGAGTAAATAAACAGTTGACTGAGATGTACGGTGTTGAGCCCGATGTTCTACTCAACAGTAGCAAAACTGTAAACCTTGATCCTGGAAACCTAAACCTATATATAAGTAACTTTTACCTTATCATTTTAATACGTTGTGTTTTCCATCATAATTGTACTTGATAAGATGAATTGATTGATAATGTGCGTGAGTGTGAAGCATTGCTTAATGTTCCAAATTTGAAGAATTTATTTTCTTATCTTATTTTACTTCATTGTGAGAAACTGGTTTTTTTTTATTTATTAATGTGTTGAATTCTGGTATATTTGCAAAGAATCTGAAGTGATTTAAGAATTTAAGAATGAAAGCTGTGTATCATTTTGATATGCAATAAAATTTTTTTTATTAATGTAAAGTTTAAAATTTTTAGAAAATAATGAAGATTGTCTACTTACTGGTACGTAAGGGATTGTATCGTCAAGTAGAAATAAGGTAATTTTAAAAAATGATAAAATTAAAATGTTCCATAATATGAATATTAATTAAAGAAAAATTTTTTTTATTTGTATAAATGCTATAGCTTAAAAATCGTTGAAAATACTGAAACTGTATGAAATACTTCAAGTATGAGAGACAGCGACGTTGTTTTCTATTTTAATAATTGGCAGAATTCACTTACTGTATCATGGTAATTTGAAATATAAAAAATTTTTTATACATATTTCAGTATCTATGGAGAATACAATTCAATACACGAACTTTGTTTATGCAGAGTATTCTGAGGTTTTACCCTGCCCTCCTGGTGCTGATATTGTCGTTAAAAAAAGTAAAAAAAAAAAGGGATACCCAATTGTAAACTTTTACCTCGTTAAAGCTTATACGACTTTCTAATTTTTCATGTAGCAAAGTTTGCCATTATAGCTAAAAGTACTTTAAAAAAACTATTATTTTAGTCGAAAAACGCAGTAAAAACTTTTAATTCGACTCTCTATAAGAGTAAAACGGTTGGTAAAATACTCAAAAATATTTAAAAAGAAACAGAAAAAGAAAAAAAATAACTTGTTTTCTTGAACAAAAAAAAGTAACGTAAACCTCAAAACGTTTCCGATTAAAATGGGATACCTATTTTAGCATTCAAATTGGGAACGTGCTGGCGAAGGAACAAGATTACGGCTTCTGGTCTTTATTACAGTGATAAACTACGAAAAATTGAAATAGGCGTTACTGACATTGCACTTGTAGCAATTAAACTATACCAAGGTTATAGAAAAATTGGCTTGGCTAGATATTTGGTAAAAAAAACAGAAGACTGCTAAATACTTAAAAACAAGTCTCTCGTGCATGTAGTGCCTATAGGGTTGCATAAAAAAAGAAGTTTGGAGAAGCGATCAAAATAGCGGCAAACTAGCAATACAATGAGTAATATTTACATTCTGGCAAAAATTATGGAAATCGAAGACAGTCAGTTTGAAGCCAAAAGTATTCACTCGCCTGAGTACCAGTGAGTTTTTGAAAATATACAGGTAGGGTAATAAAAGGATAGAGCTAAAATTACAATACACAAACTTTACATTAAAAGAATATTTTACATAATAAACAAGTCTTTAATTGTGGTTGCCATCACTCTCCTTTCCATGATTTAAAATAATGAAGTCGTATCGTAACATAAAACCATAGATTAAATTTGGTACTTAATGCCCGATTTTTTCAGAGAAGGGTTAATGCAATATTCTGAAATATTATTCTGTAAAGAGAAATTGATGAAATGGATGATCTCTTCATGAAGATAATTAACTTGAGTACAAATATTTTTTATTCTATAAAGCTGACTGTAAATTATGTTATTTAAATCTTTTTTCGAAATGTTGGGGAAAGTTCAAAATCAATATCCAATTATGCGTTATAAATTGCAATAACCGGAAACAATATAAATAAATTATAACAAAAATTTAAATTCAATACATATTCATCTTGGAATAAGGATATAAATTCCTGGGTTATTTACAGTATTCCTTATCAGTGTGGTTTAATTTATATTGGTCAAACTAATAGAAAATTAAAATTTTGAGTTAAAGAACAGGAGCCATTTGTTAGGAAAAAGAAAACACAGAAGTCCTTTGTTGCCCAGCACTGTTGGTCTGAAAACCATTCTTTCTATTTTTGTTAAATAGAAAAAATGATAATACTAATTTCTACTTTTAACTGTTAGAATACTCAACTTCTCTTGGTGCCGCGACGAAAAAAGAAAAATAAACTAGCCAAAAACTAACAAACTCTCATTAAAAATATACTGAATACTTTAGTGAATTCAAAGAGACTATTGTTTGAAAGCACTAATTATTTTGAGCTAGATTAAATTTCCATAAATCCTCACAACAGTAAAATAAGTTTATGATATCAATTCTCAACTCTGAAATTCAATAATGAAATAGAAATATCCTCCCTGGTGTTTTGTTAAAATCAAAGTTTATTAATCATGCAAGATGCATTACCGAAACAAAATCATCAACATGCTATCTCTCACTAAAACTAACTAATCAGCTCTCCTTCCTGTAAACACATAATTTCAATACAACTTCAGAGATAGTCACAAACACTTTTCATTTAAGCATAACACAGAACATTAGAAAACACCAGGGTAAGATAAATCTCACACTTAGAAGTCAAAACACCAGTTCAGTTAAAACTAATAAATTTAATCGTATAATTACAAATATCATTAAATTCTCCTACGCTTGCAATAAATTACCCAGGTTCGAATGGAAGTTTAACCACACACATGGATCACATGGGTGGCCTACAGTAGACCAGAAGATAAAAAACAAAAAACATACAATAGTAAATCAATAACATACATTTATTTAATATTCCAAAAATTTTAATTATGGATAGCTGATCAGACTACGGCTACAAACATTATCCAAAAATTTCTCGTAAATTTTCATTTGCCAATCTGTACAACTATCAATATTGTACCCAAAATTACTAGTCATATTCTTTACAATAATTGCATAATTACCACTGAGCAGTAATCAAGTAGTTATAAACAATTTTTCAATTTTTTAAATAGCTATAAATCATACCAAAATCTTAATAAACACTTTACGATTATTTTAAATAGTTACTCAAGAAATTTAAGATCACATGAAAAGCTAATTTAGAAGAACTTTTTATTCTTTAACCTGTGACACCTCAGTATATTTACCTTCGAACATATAGATATACTTAAATTTCTTGATAGAATCACACATTTATTCTCCCTTAATTAAATTTTAAGTGATGACACATGACAACTAAACATTTAAAAAATAAAAATCACTCCCTCAAATTAGTTAAATCACTAGTAATAAATATAACGAGAGAAAAAAATCACTCACGGAAAAGGCGCATACACTACCAACTGTGAGAGACCCGAGGAACTGTCTGACCATTTCTTGAAAACGTATGTCTGCTCTATATGTGGAAAAATGTTCTAATGTTCCATATGTTCTATATGTCCAAATGTGGAAAACTTCTCACTGTGAAATAACTCCTTCCAACGGTGGAATACTTTTCATAATTCAGCACTGTACTCAGTCTAGGAGCAGCCATCTCTTTTCTTTCCAAGTTCCAAGATGAGGATAACGGCAGGAAAAATACAAGCTGCACTGTCGACCCATGTTGTATGTTCTCCATAGTAATCGGGAGCTTCAGTGCGAGCTTTAAAACACTTTTTTTCCGAAAGGAAAAAACCATTCTTTCGATGTTCACCGATAACGATGATGGCAGGAAAAATACAAAAGGAAGCAGCCTTCCATTTTCTTTCGAGCACAATTTTCCCAAAGGGAAAACACATCAGCAACTAAACAGAACACAACATCTGAGAATCGGACGTAGCCGCAAGATTCCAGTCAATTTCGCCAAAGATGCAACGATGGGGGCCCGCAACGCTCTCGGACAAGTTCTCGTCCCGACAATTTCGTCCAAGCGCAACCGTACAGCGGGCGTCGACCCCGAGGGGGGGACACCCGGCCTCTCTCTCTCCTCCAAAAAGTCTCGAAAACCTGAAAAAGAAATCCTCTTTCGCCTCTGTGTGCGACCATTTTTAAAACCTCGTGACGCTCAAATGGGGACCACCTCAATAAACACTACTGGTTCAAAAAATCAATAAAATTAAAATTCACAAACCCAACACAAAATTGTAACCCTCTCTAACCACTAGAACAAGAGCAATAAATACTAACCAAAATTCTAAGAAAAATCAGTCCTCTTTTTTTCACAGTGACAAGACCCTCTTTCTCGCGCAAAACCAAGGAATGTTTACATCGTAAATCGGTTAAAGTTGCGACACCCGTAGGTAATAAAGAAATCACAAGTTCTCTTCTTCAGACAAAACGAAAATACTATTCCCATAATTCTATCAAGAATCGCCGCCGCTAGAGCTGTTCGCCTTCGAACATGTTCGCCCCCCGCAAGATAAGGGAACGAAAAATGCAATTGGCCGCAGACCCTTGATCCCAAAATTCCCGGTTCGTGAGAACGAAAAGAACTGCCTATTGCTGTACAAGCTTTTTCTGCTAACTTAAAAAACTTTACTCAAATCAAATGAAAGAAATTAAGCACCAGTATAATTTAAAAATTAAATCTCAAACACGAACATTAAAATTTCACTATTCATGTAATTTAATAAAATCATTAAGCACTGTAAAATAATACCTAAGCAATCTACACAACATTTTTTTTGCACATACAATTGTTCAAAATACTCTTTGATTGGCGAATTAGATTTTCTAGAGGCGTTTCACATTAAAAAAAACCGTTTTGTTCTAGTTAATGACTCCAAATCCAATCCATCTTTACTTTCAGCCTTTAATAAATTTACATTTTAGTTTTCTCGTTTCATCAATAGATGGCGCCAGTAGCTTAACTCCAGTTCAGCCATTCTTATCTTATCTTATCTTATCACCATATTCTATCTCGTTCATTTTCACTTTGGCAGCTGAGGGCTGAGAAAAGCAAAAGATATTTTTCTGATATTTTATTCCGTCTCTGTACCTCCTATACACTCTGCAAGTTTGCCGGTCTGGTAGCGAATCACCCTGTATATATATATATAAATTGAATATATATATATGAATAAGTAAAAAGCAAAAAGCAGTTCAAATTTAGAATTTAATAATTAAATTTGAAAAAAGAAGTTCAGTTCAGTTCTTTTTGTGAATTAAAATATACATACACCAGCGTGCAGGGGTTGGACTAATAAAGACACAAATTTCTATGATTAATTTTCTCTGCTTTATACTCTAAATACTAGTATTATACTCTAAATTGAGTTAGTGTCAGTTCAGAAACAGGCCGATGCATTTACTTCTATCGTTCCACTCCCCCTGACCACGATGCATCGTCGGAAGGAAATATGTTTTTTACTTTTACCCCAAAAGACCTGTTAGTTTCTAAGCTGCGTTTTGCGTCGAATCACTTCAAATGTCCGAATCACTTTACAAACTGTTGCCACCAAATATTATCGCCCTGTATTATATTTAAAGAAACTAAATAATGAAGAATCTACATGAATGTATGTGCGTTTGTCGTTTTGTGAGAAAACAAGGGTACTTAGAGTCATCCATTATTGAACAGCATAGGCCTCCACACGACCATGACCATACGGAAGCTCGAATTTGGAATTTGATTTAATGTCTGTTTCATATTTTGTAAAACTTTAACGAATTTTTTATTAAAAAACTCAACAGTTTGAAAGCGAGTAGTGGCAACACTGTATTGAATAAAACATTTTCATCTCCAGCGCACAAGACTGTTTATTGGAAATTCTAAAGATATGCTGTTTTTAAATATTTTTAGCAGAATGTGGCACTAGCCCAAGTGCTTTTAAAATATGTATGTGTCTGTAAATGTAAAAAAGGCCGATCGGGCATAATGTAAAATTTGAAAGCTTTCAGATTTTATTTATTTTTATCTTTACTTTTAGTCTTTTCCATTTATGGTTAAATTTTTTTCATCTTATGTAGTTTGTCATTGTGTTTTTCGACGTTGATTCTAATGGTTAGCGCAGGGGTGAATATGGGATGGATATCAAAGTTGCATCTAAAATTTATCTTGTTTTATATATATATATATATATATATATGCACTTTATGGAAATGCATTGAAATTAGGACCAAAGCAAAGCTGCATTTTGCCACTCATGGATTGAAGATGTTTATTTTTAATGTAACTCTGCTTTTACAAATGTCATTACTTTAAATAACTTCTCTGAAAACTGAGAAATTATTGTTTAAAGATATAGAAATGGCAACTCGAACAAATTTCTAGGCGCAAAACTCCGCTTCTCATAACATGAACAAAAGATAATTTGTTTTAGATAGGAAGTCTCCCACGAAGGCAATTTGAAGGTAGCGTGTATTATTGAAAAAAATGAAGAATTAAATGCTATCAAAACGCCACACAATACTTCTTTTTAGAGAAAGCAGTGCGAATTTTACGGTATTATAGAGAAACTAGCAAATTCGTTTTCAATCTACTGGATCATCTCGAGCAATTTGAGCGTTATAATCCCCACTGTGGTATAATTTATCAATTACTACACCCAGTTACTATCTCCAGACTCATCAGAGATCAAACTGACGGAATTACTGCACAAATTTAATCACAGTTTCATTTAATGGACAGAAGTAAATGTAAAGCATATAGTAATGTTGGCATATACGTACACAACGATGTTACTGTGTCGTAAACTCGATGCCAGTCGAGTCATAAGGATGTTGTTATCATTACATAAAATTATGAACTAATTAGGGCTTTTGAATCCTAGTTTAACAGGTAACCATCGAATAACACAGTTAATTAGTTTCACGTTATTCAGAACTACGTTCGATTCGTATTATCAGAAACTGAGCAGTTCAAGTTGCAATTATAAACGATAGTGGACATTTCGATCCGAAAATGATAATTCAAAAAAATAAATATTCCTCATAAATCCATACTATAATATTACGAAATGAATATAATTGCAATGGTTAACAACATAATTTTAATTTTGCTTAACATAATGCAATATTCGATGTGAATTCCAATAAATTTTACAAAGAGGTTTTTAGTACTAGTTTTTTAACTACTGTTAGACTTGGGGTCATTTTCTTTGAATAAAGAGAGGACTGTTAACGTTGAAAATTTCTTAATCCCTGAAATTATTCGAAATCATCACGCAAAAATCTGCAGCAATGCATTCATTAATGTTTCAGAATTCATTCATTCTGTGCTTTCGTATTCTATAAATAATTATTAGCATTTAAAAGAAAACGATTTTCTTCTTTATAACACAGATCTAAGCTGAAGCTAACTTATTGTATTAACAGCCCTCACAGCCTCAATTGTTTGGATGTAGTGTAGAATTGAGTGTCTCTTCGATTAGCGACAAATGTTTTTTCAGTTTTGGCTATGAAACCCTATTTCTGGTTATCATGATAGTTTTAACTTTGTTTTAGCTTCCCGATTTTGTTTAAGTGAAAATAGATCGATGTGTTATTCATGGACAAAGTTAAGCAGTGCGTAATGCCTAAGTTTGTGCAATTTTCTGATGTTTTTTGAAGTGAAAACAGATCGATGTGTACATGGATACCGAGTTTGTGAAATTCTTTGACTTCTTATTTTGATTTTGTGTAGCAGCATCTTGAAATTATGCAATATGATATAATATAATGTGCCGCCCAGACGGTATAGTGGTTAGGGGAGACTGACTGCGATACTGAAGGGCCTGGGTTCGAATCCCGGAGAAGGCATGGATGTAAAATTGTGTGTCCCTTCATAGGAGGTAGCGATGGCCGCCTATTAAGTGCCTCCATAATAAAATGGTCACCACTTCTGGTCTTAGTAGTGGCCAATGCCGTTATAGGCAAGTACCCGCCATTCATAAAAAATATATATATAATATAATGTAGTACAATATCTATAATATAGTGTAATATGATATAAGATAATACAGTATAATATTATATAATATAATATAATGTACTATAATAGAATATAACGTAATATAATATGGTATAGCATAATAGGATATAATAAAATATAATATAATATATGATGTAATATATAACATAATATAATGTTACGAATTTTGTATTTAGTTAGGTATTTTTAATAGAAATTATAATTAAAATTGTTTTATTTCCTAGTGCAGTGCAGCGAGTGACATATTTTAAGAGAAAGCTACGCTGGAAAAGTAAGAATACAAGAGCACGTGCATCTGACATTGAATAAAAATTTATCTCCGTAATTGATATTTAATTTGAATAAATGCAATTGACTAGTATGTTAACTGTAACCGTAATTCTATTCTTTTTGCTTTCCAGAAATTGCTAGACCTCTCTCGCGCGACTGATTTAAATATAAAAGACGGAGAAAGACATCTCAGCTCAGTTGTTTTATTAGTTGCTGTTTAAGTGAGTTTATTGTAAGTGTTGTTTATTGTAGCTAATTTGCGGCGAGATCGCATTAGCTTTCTCTGTGCTTTGGATTGCGTTTCATTTGATGTTTTAGTAGTTTAAAATATAGCTACTGATTATATTGCGTGATATTGTGATATTGTACGAATATCTTTGAGGAATAATCCAGCGTTTAGCTAATTTTTTTTTGTGATTAGAATAGATTTTATTAACATTTTATCGGACTTGTACATTCAATCTGTTACGAACTCGTACACGCGCAACAATTATATAATACAATATGATCCGATATAATATAATATAATATATATAATATAATATAATATAACATAAGGGCGCGCCGGCGCAGCTGCGATGTGAATCTCCGCAAACGCTAATGAAATCAAACACAGCGACCAATAACAAAAACTTGCATCCACGTGAATACACTCGCAAGTGATCATAAGCTTATCTCTTTGGCGTATTTTCACGTATCACCTCGCAAAACCCACTTTAGGAACCACTGCTCTAGAGCGTCAGAAATCAGGATAAGAAACACTATAATCACTACTACACTATGACTAGTGCAGTTATATATGTGTGGTCGCATGTGACAGGTGGAAATGTTATTTGACAACAGTAGGGAATGTCAGGACATCATTTTGTCGAGTACATGTGTGTATGTGATTGGCAAGGCTGCTGATTTAAGCGTCTTTGGCAAGGGCCATATTGGAATGGCTCGAAACCTAGGAATGGGTATCTTAGAAAAGGCACTGTTTGCCAGCTGCTCCTGAGTTATCATTATTAGCACTTATGAAAAGTGGGAAAAGGTCGGTAAAGTTAGTAGTAGACACTCAGACTTTGAATGTTCACTCCTAATCAACGAATGCAGATGCAGGAGTCCATTTAGTGAAGCGGTTAGCGGTGGCTCATATGACAGCTAAAAATTTCAGATCCATGTACAGGTGTAACTGAACAAACAGTTCATCAAATTCTGTTAGCTATGAAACTCTGCAATAGACGCACCTTACATTAAATCCAGCATCATCAACAAAATACGTCTACAATGGATCGTGAACATGGAGGCTAGATCATACAACATTAATGAGTTTCCTGATTGGATGAATCATGACTTTTCTTGCATTACGTCGAATAGCAGTGTCTTAGGGTACGTCGTCTTTCAGGCGACGCAATGCCGCGGGACACAAATAAGCCTGTAGTGAAGAAATGCCACCTCAAGGGGCATTTTTACTGTTGTTGTAAATACATCGAGACAGTTGCAAGTTCTGTAAACATCATTACTGACTAATTACACATTTTCATGTCTTCTGTAACAGATTCTTCTAGCTGCTTGATACTAGGATGGAATTGCGGTGCACTGGTTTAAGGAGGAATCCGATCTTCGGATATTTATACTATAGGTGTCATTATAGGTGTAATGTACTGATACCTTAGATTTAATTGATTAAGCTCTTCCTCGCAATCTACAGGAATTGCGTGAGTTTTGCTTGCACATTTCATGCAAGTTTCCCTCGGATACTTCCAAGGGTTTGTTGAATTCACGCTACGATGAATTTTAGCTGCTTTGCATTCTAAAGTTCGAGCAATACAATAATAAGAGCATAGTTATAGTATTTTGGCTGGTGAGTATAATACTTTGTGATATACTTCAGCTCTAGTAAAAATATAAAATTTTAGTTATATATTTTTTGTTTGTTTTCCATCACTTTTAATATCAACATTAATTGCTATTTTAAAGCGACATTTTGTAGAAGATTACATGATATACTTTGATATTTGCAGACGCAAGCCGTAAAATGAAACTTTACATAAATAGGAGAGGGCAATGTCCTCCATAATTAACATGCATAAGCACATCTGATTTGTAATTATTACATTCTTTTCAACCCTTTTTTATGAATTTTTATGATTAAAATTACACACATGTTTATAAGATGATCTTGATATTTTCTGTGGTTAGAAGATAGGGAAATTTGATTTTATTACACTAACTGAAGCAAATTATATTCTTTCATATAAAATTTTAAGAATTTGTCCCACACACTTCAAATTCCTCATTTTCTTGGTTTTTATTTTTAATTTTATAAGTAAGAAATAAACTGAGCATTGTTTTTTAAACATGATAATTAAAAATAGTAATATTTTGCTTCAAAATAAAAAATAATGACTCCGCCTAATTATGAAATGATGTTTCAACACATCATTCTGTATAGTAGGATTTTCGCATTATATTCTAAATATCTTAGATTTTACAAATTAGAAAAATTACTTGAAAAATTAAATTTTACGAAGCCATTTTTTAAAAGGTTAGCACTAAATTCAGAATTAAATTAAACCGACTACTTAATAAATTAAATACTTAAATTTAACCAAATAATATCAAAATCTTCATCCAAATTACCCGTTACTTCTTACATTAAATTATAACGTCTTGTATGTGTGTCTATCATAAACTAAGCTCGACGTAAATAATCACTGAGTCTTAAAATAATGTGAAGTGAATAATCACTGAGTCTTAAAGTATTACAAAGTCAGAAGAAGAGTATAAAGAATCCTTTATTAACTCAAATAAAGTTCACAGACAATGACAAACCGTGCTTACCAAAGCCAACACTTTTAATTTAACTAAAAAGGTAATGAATAATTTGAAATTAAATTTAGCCTAACAGCTTCACGGGTTAAGTATCGTGCAAGCTGGTTGTGACTCAAATGTTGGTGTGATCAAATCTAACGGTAAGAATAGCTCGACGTCACAGAAACCTAATCGCTAGAAAATCAAAGATAGCAGCATTGCCTCCAAGCAGGCAGAACACGCTTTGATTTCACCTTTCCCTTAAATGCTAATTTCTTTCTGTCCTATTTGAATACACGTGCGCTAGACGATTTGAAATGTGGAAAGAAAGCGTGAGTTAAAAGCAAGAGCTGTAGGATAGTCGCTTAAACATACGATAACTGTTACGTAAATTAAATAAATCCTCAAAATATTAACTTAAAAATTGCAGCATTCAACATCCTGAGTAAAATGTTTCGCTTCAATCGAAAAGTATTCTCAAAAATGATTAGAACTAATCTTCGCTATAAAATCAAATCACAATTCGCTCGAGAATCAGACTCACGTGGGAAACATTTGCAATTTAAAACCAATGAAACAGTACCCATTAATCGACTAGAGTTTAATGGCACATTTCACGCACTTTGCACTATTAAATTCTAAAAGGAATAAAAAGATACTAATTACCGAGCTCGTATATTCTTTCTTTTGTCGGTGGGGAGCGTTTTGTTTAAACTACATTTGTGCTATCTAGAACGAAATCTAAGAAAGAAAAAAATTCTGTTTAACGACTAGTTTCGAAGAAGAGTTACGCAGTCGTTCTACATAAATTTTATAAATTTATTCTTTATTAACAAAATGTTACTTCCTGCAATTAGATATCAACTGCTAAAGGTGAATAAACTCCTACCTAGAGATTTCTAATGACTTCTTCGTTATAAGTTGACTATCGTTACAAGGAACTTGGATGTAGGAAAGATTTTAGTTATAATAAAAGAAAATAGCATTTGGTTAGAATTTTTTGTAGTGATGTAGAACAGGATAATGGAACTGGTACACTTTGCACAGTTATATATATCAGTTATATATATCCCGTTCTACTAAGACTGTAAGTTTTTCAAAGAATGCATTGTGAAAGAGGTAAATACGATTTTCTGGAAGCTTCGAGACGTGCTCGAGTAAAGCTATAAGTATCGGTTACCATGAATCTGCTCTATGAGTGATTTTGACCACCTGAAATACTCCCTGCGTGTTATGGAAAATTTGCCTTACTGTTTTTCTCCTTTATCTATTTATTTGTTTCCCTAAAGTTTTAAGTATGTCTGGAAACATAGAGTTAGGCCAAAAATAAAATAGCCATCAACAAATGAGGAAATCTAATTGGGTGAAAAAGGCGCAAAGACAGAAAATTACTTAATAACAGATGAAAAAAAGTACATTGATGATAGATATTTGTGAAATGTGCAGAAAGGGAAAAGATTCAAATACAAATTAGGAACGTTGATTTACATTAATTGTTTTTTCTATATTGTGCCTTGTAGTGAGCATCATTTTATAAAAATTCTTCACACATGCCATTGTTCAGTTTTAATATTATGTATACATATGTAAATTTTTATATACATCAAAATGAGGAAAAATATGTAAATAATGTAGTTTAAACCGCAAAAGATTCTTTTGCTGTTACATGTAGGATGACAGCTATCAAAGTATGAATTAAACTGCTATAGTTCGACCGTATCAAACGCAACCTTCGCTGGCATTCTGCCAAAACACCAGAAAGGGTGTTAATTACGTGTTGCAGGGAGAGCAGCTAATATGAGATTTCGCTCTTCTCCGGAAAGAGGGATTTTACTACCGTAGAAAGTGGAGTCCCTCTGTCATTGGGTGATCTTGTCATCAGTTGTCTTTGGCACTTTTATTTTATATGCGCAGAAATAATCGCGAAGATTCGCAATGATGCTCAACGCTGATAACCATAAATGTTGAAATTTTTGTTTATAACACATGAATTTTACGTGAACAAGTATTTCATTACTTGTTTTATTTAAAAATAACATTCCTAAAAATAATGGAACTACATTTACAACGGAAATATTATTTCTTCATCAAGAAAAGTGTAAGCTGTTTTATAACGCGACATTTGCCAATATGGTCTTCTTTTATGCAAGAATTATTTTCGCGTTCCCCCCTCTAAAATAAATTTGATTCCTCCGCTTCAGCTATGTATAATAATGCATATGTATTTTAGCCTCCAAATCAAAAAAGAAATAAAATAATTATTTATTGTAATTAATAAT
>KK115172.1:2646230-2693055 GCA_000611955.2 Stegodyphus mimosarum
TGTAATGAAAATTATGCAATAAAAGATAATAATAAAATAATTATAATAAAAATTATTCTACAATAATAGTTTTTTACTAAACTTTATCATAAAATTATATATATACAAAAACAAATCACTGTATCAAACGCAATGTAATCAAATAGTTAAGTATAAATGATAATCAGCATAATTATCTTAGATTACTTAAAAGCAATTTTCTGCCATCTTAAATTTGTACTCTTTAAACGCAGTGAAAATAAACAGGAAAAAAAATAAGAAGGGAAAAATTCTTTACTACTTGATTCATGCCAATTCACCTGAGACCACCAGCAGCCAAGCTTTAAAATCGCAAAACGTACTTCAGTCTGAGGTTCGAATTCCACCAACAGGCTGATTGCATGGGCGATTTCGTGTTTTTCCCAGTGCGTAACGTGTATAGGATCCAGTTTCTCCCAGAAAGTTCTCCACGAAGACATCCCTCAAAACAAACCACGTCCATTCACCTTATTTCATCAATCGGTCCGAATGGCGCATGCGTGTTTGTGCTCATGTTCGCGACCAGGTCGGTTACGTTATATATCAGAGAACGAAGCCAGGTGAGGAAATGTGGTAAACTGAGAAATGCAAACATATCAGAAAAAAAAACAACTAATAGAATTTGTCTCTCATGAGCTGTTTTGTATTGCATATAATAGTAATGTTAGATGCTAAAACATGACTTTGCATTTAAAAGAATCTGAATCGATTGCCATGAACTTTGAAGAGCTTAATAACTTTATATACGTATAGTAAAAATAGAACTCGTAAGTGTGTTTCCTCATATTTATAGAAGGATAAAATAAAAGAAATACATTTCAAAACAAGCCTGGGAAAAAGAATTCTGAAGAACAAAATGTTTCTAAATTATAGAACAACAAATCATTTGTGACAAGCTTGCTGGAAAGTTTCATTTACCGATTGCAACTGTTTAAATTGATGCCATTTCGGGAAAGAGAAACTATAAAAGAAAAATATTTATCACTTCTGCAGTTGTTCGGGTAATAATATGTTTGGCAGAAACTCCTAGCATTTGAATCCTAGATCGCTCTTCTGTTTCTAAAGGCAACATACATACATATATTTGTTTTCTTCCAGGCTAACAATATATAACGAAACGAAAGAAATGCGTCATTTTAAGTATTAACAAAAGAAAATGCAGATGATGGATTGTTTTTTTACACACTAAGCATGTTCATTTTTCAAAGGTTCTGTGCACAGCATTTTCTTTTAAAACGAATTGCTGTTCGTGAATATTTAGAAACGATTTCTGAAGTCCAGTGTCATGACTACCGTGTTTTAAGCATTAGGGAGGGAAAAAAGAAATTGTCAAACAGAAGTAGCAGTTTTAAATGTTTTGGCAGACATTTGGCAACGCAAATAATAATCTTTCTTTTCTTGCGTTTTTGTGCTTTCAAAGAATTCATAAAATGTAGTTCAATAGCAGATAAAATTATTCTACCTATTACAGTATACCAGTGGGAAATGTCAAGATTTTGGCAATGTAAAATAATTTCTTCATGATGCTTTGATATATTAAATAATTCAAATTCCACGCGTACTTAATCACTTTAAGAACGATTTGGCATATTATATTTTTCGAATTTCACATGTATCTTTTAATATAATCGCTTGAAGAGTATAAATTATTTATTAAAGTAAAGTTAGCTTCTTAGTTTGCAAAATATTATTAAATTAATTATTGGCTCGCTTCGTTTTATTTTCAACCATATGTCACCTAGTTTTTAATTCTCAAAGTGTTGCCATTTGGCAAAGCATAACACATTTAATTTGTTTTTCAAATTTGCTCAAATTTGCCTCCCTAAATTATGAAACTTTTGCCGTCCCTAAAATTTCTAGATATTTCCATCTGTAAATTCTGAAATTTTGCTGCCCCGTAGGTTCGCAGCGGCTGCACTAGCTTGGCTCCAGTCTTATTACCTTCTCCTGTCGAAAATTTCTGTACCTGTCTATCCCAATACCGTAAATCGGGTTTGTTCAGCGCTTAATGTCTAAAATTAGGATTGCCGGAGCTCTGTGGAAGACCGTCAGAAAACAGAAATAAGAATTAATATATAAATAAGTAAAATGACTAATACAATAATTAAATAACTAATTATTACAATAATTAAATAATTAAAATCAAAACTTAATAAAGAAATAAATAAAAAATTGATAAGTTATTAAATGAATTATAAATAGTTAAATAATAAAATAAAATGCTGGACCTTGACTTATTTGGCTCTGCGGCTGGAATTTAAATTATACCCCAAAACTGAGAAATAGCTCAACCTGTCTCCGGTTGAATTTAAGCCCAGAATATGATATACTGCTTCAAGGGATGATACAAATAAAGAACATTCCTTTTTACTGCACACCAACGAAAAATGTTAAAATAGTTAAAGCGTGACTGATGAGAGTAAAGAAAATGCTATAAACAGCAACAAAAAATAGAGAAAATTTTAAAGAATGATGTGTAAATATGAAAACAAAAAGACAAGAGTCCAACATTCCATCTGAGAAGGACCTCCTGTCAATATAATTCTAGCTACCAAGTAGAATATGACAGGGGAAAAAATTTCCCCGGAATCCGAGGGTTAGCTGATAAAAAACAACAAATGACCATTTTCATCCCTCATCTTTCGTTATATCTTTCTGAAAAACCTTCGTATGCTTTTTCCGAGGCAAAATACTAGCGTTAGAACCAAAAATTTATTCCCTGTCATGAATTCATTGTACTTTCAGGAGAATAAATCTTTAACATGCGGATGGAGGCTTTTCTTTTCTTAAAAGTCTTGACCTCCATGTAGTGGTTTGTTTCCCAAGGAACGGCAGGCATGCATTCAGAAGTTAGAATCGATTTTTAACATAAATTTATTATTAAAAATAAAGTTTTGGAAGTCAAATTTCTGCCGAATTTGTTGTTCCGTTACACTAAAGAACTGCCGGAGCTTTCATATTTAAGGCTGCGGTGCGCTCCGGCTAGAATTATGATTTATCCCTGAAAGTTCGTGAGTACTCAAACTGAAGCAATTTTTTCATTTTCATAATCAATCAGTCTATTTTCTAAAATAATGATAAAGCCATTCTTTTTTAATTTAAGTTGTCCTTTCTGCAGTAATTGCATAAAGTAAGCTCTGAACAAGGCTCTTGTGTCCCTTTTTCCATGAATATAAAAGTCCTGGATTTCTTATATTAACCTAAAGAGCATGAATTAAAGGTTTTTTTTTGTTTCTATGTGTGTGAATATTTGCATATTGATGAAATATCTTTTCTCATATTAAAATTTTGATGCGGCTTAATAACACCTCTTTTAAATAAAATTCGCCACCAACGCTGTTCTAACTTACGTTCAATAATTGAAATATAATTCGCTTCTTGTCGTGTCTTAACTGATTTATATTTTAATTAAATCAAAATAAGTATGACAAAACCCAAATGTAGCTTAAGAATTTTTCAGTTCAAATCAGGAGACATGAATGATTACACTTTAAGGAGCATTTGCAGTAAATTAATTCTTATTTTCATATAATGAAACCTGGCACAATACAAGCGAAAATAACTTGAATGCTTGCCTGTAGACAACTTGGGAAAATTGCGCGAAAGAAGGAAAAAGGAAAGTGAATTTAGCATGATCTTAAGTAATGAAAAGATGAAGAGCTTTTGTTGTAAATTTTACAAAACTTTATAATTTCCTATAAGTGTACCATTTAAAAAATATGTTTATATCATTTAACATAATAAGATAAGTCTCTTCTTTAAAGATTAATAAATATTTAGTACTACACATGACGGGAAGGAAATATTTTATATACAGTTTGACTGTCGTAGTGGTTTAAGTTGAGGAAAAGATAGACTAAGCCCTGCTTGGGAAGTCGAAGAATGAGAGCAAATCTTAAAAGTTACGTGTTCAAAAACTAAGAATGATTTGCGCTTTGTTGCAGCTGCTGTATCTACCGTAACAACGATAGTAAATGAAGCTGTTTCTTTTGGATGGTTAAATATCCTATACTTTAAACTAATTACTATCAAAAACGTTTTATAGAACTTGACGTCTTCTTCAGATGTACCAGATCACAACCGTTAATAAACAGATGATACTGTTTAAAATACTTGTACTTTAGAGATACCAGTTTCACGTCTTTTTTCTCTATTTAGAACATGTACATGAATACTATAATACATATAATAATTTTGGAGAGAAATGTATTGAAAAAGACAGCATTGTCGCTGAGGATTGAGTCCACGCCTTCAGATCACCAGGCTGATAAGCTTATAACATCTTGTATTCTTAGCAAGCATAAGCTAATTAGAAGCTAACAGACTGTGTAAGGAATTATCTTCAAGTATGACCAAGTATTCAGGAAGGACTTAAAGAACCCTTTATTAACTTATATTATTCACAGGTGGCACCAGCTTGTGCTTACAAAAGCCAGCACATTTGGCTTAAATCAAAAGGTACAAAGTAAATTAAAATAGACTGGGGATAATGAATTATCCATTACATTTAATTCGGTTAGTACATTAGAAACATGCAGAATTTTACATGGAAATTTCTTGAAAAATTCTCTGCTTCCTGCCCGGGAATCGAAACTGGGTTTTAGATTCCCGGACTAATATTCTGATAACTACAATGCAAGAGCACTGAAAAAGTATGTCTTTAATTTGTTACGCTGTCACTGATGACACCGATTCTGCTTGGCTTCAGTTTCGTTTATTGGATTACGACAAACCACTCGAGGGCTATCTGCCTAAGGACATGCCTTCGTGGAGGACTTTCTAAGGGAAACTGTCTCGTATACACGTTACATATCGGGAAAACCAGAAAAACTTATTAAAATCACACATGGGGATTCAAAAATATTGACAATAAAATAACGCAATTTATGTAATAATAATAATCATTAAAACGAAAATGACAAAGTCTAGTTCAAAAACTAGTCAAGAAAGTAAAAACCAATATTTAGAAGTATAAAGATGACATTAAAAATAGAGCCTCTAATTTTATGACAGCATTCCATGAAAAGGAAGATAAATTTCATTAACATTTATTTCTTTTTAACTGTACATTTAGCTATATCCAGCAGTAACTATTTCATTATTCCACTAAATATTCATAATCAGTGGTAATCATGTTACTGAATTACTTATTTGCTAGGTCTGCCGAGGGAGGAAATATTGCTTAATTAAGCTAAAGTCTATTTCCAACCACTCGCTTGTTCGCATAAAGCATTTTTTTGCCCTATGGACAGAGAGCTTTTAACCGCTCAAAATCTCAAATTTGAATAAGGATGAAGCACATTTCTAGTAACTTAATGTATCACATTTTATCTTTAGGCATCCGAAAAATCCATCTCCAGCAAACATAGAAAAGGCGTGCTGGCATCCCACCCTTTAAGCCCCCTCCCTCGTCACCCGCATAAATCACTTCCGTTCTGCTCTCAGCAGCTGTTCTGGATCCCAGCTCCATTGATTACCACTCCAGCAAAATGGTACAGTAGCGTGCAGTGGCGCATTGTATAACCGTAATAATGTCTTTGAAAAGACTACAGCTATTTTTGGACAAGAATTGCAAATCCTGCGATGGCATCGATGGCAACGGATTTCAAAAGAATAATTGGTGTAATGCATTTATCTGGATATCTGTAAATTCAAAGAAATATAAAATATTCTTCCCCATAGCTTTCGCTTCAAAAATAATTATCTGATAAAATTTTAGCTTCGTATTAGTGCCGATCCAACATTTTTGAGCTAACCCGAGTCAAACAAACAGTACAAATAAAGAAACAAGAGCTAAGAAGCTGGCACTGACGCTTTTATAAATACCTTTTGGCTTCGACAGTTATTTGTATTATTCCGTGAACAGGGAAGAGGAAAAGAAAAAAACAGTTGCTTTAAGGTTTGAACCAGTTTTTCTGAAGCCAAAGAAATTCATTTGAATGGAGGAAACCATTTTCCGCCTGTTTTTAAATTCTCGTTTGGGCTTGTTTTCTTCTTAAATCTGTTCTAACAAAGATTATTAAAAATTGGAGAAGATTGTGAGTATACATTTTGCAAAAGAATTTAAAATGAAAATTAGATTCAGTTAGCATTGAATTTAGCTTTCTTAATAGGGTAAGGCTGCGCAAGCTGCACTACCACTCAAGTCCTGCCTTTTAAATATTAAGTGTAATATTCCGTCAACTGCGCCTCTTCCGCCAAAACGAGTTACCCTTAGCCAACCATATTGTTTCACACGGTGTTCGTCTCTCTGGTTAATACTAATGAAGAAGACCGCGAAGACAATATGATTCAGAGTTTAAATTTCAAAGGATGAGTACACGACTTATGCCTTGAGGTGACAAGAAAATGAAAAAAATATCTTTGTGATCATTGTTGTAATTAATTGTATAAGCAAATTAATTGAGAAAAAGATTATTATAACTATCCAATTTAATCGCAGTACATCTTAAGCTATAGGAATACTTAGAATACTGGTTGTTTAAGTCGTATTTAAGTTTGTAAACATAAATTGTATTAATTTTATATAAGACAGCAGACTATATAGAATTTTATTGTAATAATTATCAGCAACGACAAGACAAGATATGATTTTCACTCATAATTTTTTTTCATAGAGCCTATAATTATACCTACTTTTTCTTAGGGGGTACGACTTAGCAACCTTATCCTACGTGATTTAATGATTGAAAGTTTTGGTCTTCTGTTATCCACTTAATGTTAGACGACCCTTTCTCTTTCGTTTAAAAGTCAGTTGACTAGTCAATCTTAACACATGGCATTGCCGAGAGGCTCTGTGAGTGTGCAGTCTTAGTGCTGGCACATTTCATACTGAGGGTTCAGTTGGTGTAGATGAGGGACTTAAAACACTACAAGAACTCTGATACTCATGATACTGTTAAATTGCTCAGCGGCTGCTTCGCGTTCTCGAATCAATCATGGCAAACACGAAACTTTAGAGAATGAAAAAAAGAATTGTTGATATACCTGATGTGAAGTTTATCTATTCATTTTTAACTAACAGTTCATTTTAAGTTAGGGGCGCTGAGTCTTTTCCAGCCATGTGACTTGTCTCGCCGTTTTACTAAAACCAAGAGCCTTTCCTGCGCGGTAAAGTATTCTGTGAGCCGTTAGGCTAATCTACCACACCTTGAAATTGTTATTCATTAACGCATTTCTTTTAAGCTAGTATTGCTTGTCTTATGTAAACCCAAGTTGTGTCATTTAGCAATTTTATGTTTGAATAAAAGGGTCTTATACATCCTTTTTCTGAATTCTCTGCTTCCCAACAGCGCCACGTGCTTCCCAATTGCGCCACGGAGGCTAGCGAGAAGGAGAAAGAATATACCTTGCATTCTTTTCACTTAAAGGGCGACTGGAAAGAAACGGACTTAATCGCCAAATCGTGGTGAATTACAAGATTTATAAGACAAGAGCAATGGAACTTCTAATATGAGATATATCATAATGTTTTTATGGTTTTATAGTTTTTGCATTTTTTAAGTTTACTTTTAAATTTTTCATATAATACATCAGTTACATGCTATAATCACAATGAACGTTCTCGAAGAAGATCACACATTCTTCCAAATCATTTTGGTTTTCTATTGAAGAGGTTGCTTTACGGAAGTGATACTTAATATCTGTTTATCTTTTAAGGAATATTCGTCGTTTTCAGTTGTAGTCGCCATGGCAAGGTTCACTTCATTTATAAATTAGTCACTGACACCGCATTCCGTGTCATGGAATATGAAAAAATTACCAATAACTCTTTTCTAAATTGGTGTTGATAATTTCTACTGCGGAAAATTTATAGAGCTGGTATCTTTATCACATATATACAATAATACATATATATATATATTATTGTATACAGTAGATTTAACACATTTTATTTCTGAATAAAATAATTCTTGAGATGTATATTCTGATTCACACATGTTATGGCCGCAATCTTAATCCCACGTTTTTGGAAGTTCAGTACATCTTAAGAGAATTGATGAAACAGAGAAATGAGTCGCTACTTGTCAGTTGGAAACAAGCAAGAAAGTGTGACGCACTCAGAGGAAATACTGGGAAGAACCAAAAGATTTTGATTCTCAAAACGTTTTGAAATCTTAGTCGCCGATTGGCTAAACGGTATCTGCATTGCAGCATTATGTAAGATTATATGATGCGCATTACTTTGAAATAACGCAGATTAGACTGATGTATATTAAATAATCACGAGTTTTAGTATAGAAAGGAGAAATGTCCAAATTAAAATTAAGGCGCTGTTTCCAATTAAAATTAGAAGTACGCTTTACATATATTTATCTTACACACACACACACGTACGCACGCACGCACGCACATATATATTATATATTATATATTATATATCTATATATATATATATAATATAAAAATATATAAACATGTATATATATATATATATATATATGTCCAAGATTCTGAAAGATATTCAAGAGTTTTGAAAAATGAATCTCGTTGTTAGGGCCCAAAATATATAATATAAAAATATCTAAACATGTATATATATATATATATATATATGTCCAAGATTCTGAAAGATATTCAAGAGTTTTGAAAAATGAATCTCGTTGTTAGGGCCCAAAATTGACATGGAGTACTAGGGTTTAGCCAATGAGGAATACCATCTAGACTTGCTCAGATTATTTTGGGCATAAGAGTTAAAACCTTAAGTCAACAAAACATAGAAATACGCAAGGAAAAAGACAAGAACAGTGAAGACTACAGAAAGGCCAATTTACCCTTGATGCAGAGAGGTGAAAAACAGCTAATGGAAGAGGGGAAAAACAGAACATGAAGGTCAACGTGAAGCACCAGCAGACAGCAATAATGAGATAGCAAAAATAGAAATAGCAATTATGTCCTCATAAGACAATGGTATAAGTTGTTGTGTATATATGAAAAGACATATTTATGGGGCCACTCCAGCGTTTCAATTTTTTAACCATTAAAATTTAATTAAAATTTTAATTTAAAAAGAACTTTATTTGACCTTGTATATTAAACATTTAAAAATCTTAAATAGTTTAAAAAATAACATACACTTTACTTTATGGTGTGGCGACTTTATAAACATTCGAATAAAATGCAACGCCTTTCATAAATTCACCGCTAATTACATAGCTAAATAAACTTAGTCCAAATTTAATTTCTCATTCCTTTACACAGTTTTAAACATATTGTCTGAAAGTATATAAGCATGTCTCTCAGAAAAAGAATATGAGAGAGTTCTTCCAGGATAATAATTTAAAAATTTTGTACATTTATTATTATTTTAATTAAGCGCTATTATTTTACATTTTATTCATTTAAAATGTCTGAGGAGATCATTTTTACGATACTAAACCTCTACAAGGCCTTCCGGTTACCCAGATATTAATACGTACAAATAATTAAGAGTCCTGTGCAGCAAGTTGACAGTGATTGAGAATGTACTCTTACTCTTTTTCTATTAAAGAGCAGCTTCAATGGTCAAGTACTATAGTGAAAATGTTGAAGGGGAAGTGATATTGGATCGTTAACTCTTCTGGCTTGAATGAAGAGTAGATGTATTGTTTAATTTATAATTAATATCCTTTACCTTTTGCATATAAATACGAAAATTATATTATTCGTAGCATAAAATTTAGAATATTAGGTTTAGATTTCCTTAGATTATGCGAAGCATGCAAATGATGTTTTCTTGCAGAGAATATACTTTATTGAGTTGAAACTCTTTAAGTATAGGGGATTTGTTAGACTTATTATAAAATGAGTATTAAAAAATATAATGGCGTTCAAAAAATGAAAGTTGATAAATGTAAGCAGACGTTTTCGGAGTAATACGCAAAAATATTCCTTAATGAAATATCTTTGTAGAGTTATTAAGTTTGTCGACGTTAGAAAGAGAAAAAATAGAAGTTCTCACCAGGGACTTGAACTTCACGCCTTGCAATGTTAGTGAGACCTATTTTTCAGTTACATCCTGATGGCTTGCGGCAAGGATTAAATATATCTTGCATTCTCCCCCATCTAAAGGACGGCTGGAAAGGAGGAGACTCAATCGCCACCACATTAGTGGACGAGGTATAGTTACCACCTTTGAGTTTGCGCAATATTTGTACAGTCATTACGTTTGACGAAGCAAGAAGTATGGAAAATGTGCTAGGCCCTTGCAGATGCTTGCCGGATGTGCTTCCAATTAATCCACGAAAGCAGTCAATAAGGAGAAATCTTATACCTCATTTCTGTGCAAAAAAAAAAAACACGAACGATTTTATGTTTGTTTAATATCTCTACTTTAATTCATGTGCTAAAATGTTTCATAAAATGATTGTCGCTTGAATTAATAATAGTTATTACGTTTGTTCTCAGCGACCTAGCCAAGATAGTGGTTAACGACGTTGACTGCCGTACCGGAGGTCCCGGGTTCGATTCCCGAAGAAGGCATGGATGTTTGTAAATGTATTGTCTGTACGTCATGGGGCACTCTAAATATGCGCCGAGCCTAAAGTTCTCTCGAGAGGTTAATGGTAGGGTTTACGGTTAGAGTCCTCTCGAGATGTTAACGGTTGGCGGTAGGAGAAGAAGGGTGGTAGACCCTCAAACTCGTCCCTCCGGGTTTTTCTCCTTTAAAATTGGGCGCAGAAATGAGCAAAGTTGTACTGTCACCTGTATGGTACCCAAGGCTCTTGCCAACGACAGGCGCAATCTTGACTCCTCGCCACAATGAATTGCGTGGTCTTGATCTGATTCAGACAAGCGAGATTAGTAACAACAACAGCCCGCTTGTTCTCCCTCTTCATGAAACCATTCAAATAACGGTGGAACAAGAACAGTGCAAGAAGTTGGAATACGAAAAGGAATATTAATTTTGCTTAAAAAATAATCAACATTTTTATAAATAAAAAAATATTCACACTGTAATAGCCTAGCTAGAGTTCCTTGAAAGCTAGAATATTGAAGACTTATGCAGCGACTATTCGCTGAGTTCTTTCAGAGTAAAATGGTTATAAAGAATGGTTAAAACCCCCTTCCATTCTAGCTCAAAATGAATGTATGGATGTTCCTCTCGGGCGTACAAGGAACCTCCACTTGGCTTAGCTCAAAACAGAAAATATAAACTAAACTAAGATTAGATAAATTTAAATCAGTCGTTCCTGGACAGAAACAACTCGAGAAGTAGGCCTTTCTAAATATCATCGGCACAGACTAGTAGACACGTATTAAGAACGGCCGTAGAATAACAAGCTTAAACTACACTCATGTCCATAAATTAAGGATAATTCGGAGTCACGGGGAAATCGAATTCTAAAATAAATATATCACCTGTAAAATCATTACACACATCTTCAAGAATCATATGCAAATTTCAGGAAGTAACCAGATGACACCGAAGGTACGTCACAATGACGAGAGTGTAAGGTATTGATATATAAGGAATACAGGCAAAGACGTAAAATTGTTCGCAGGCGCTTTATAAGCATTTCAGTGCAATAACCGAATAGTTATGACACAAAGGACGCATTTGGAGGATATTTTACGTGGTAGAATTATCGGCCGTCTGGAATGTGGGCGTACCCAACTGGAAGTATCAGACGAACTTGAAATTGCCCAAAGTGTCATCTCCAGGCTTTGGCAACAATTCCAAGATGATGGTAATGTGAGTAGACGTTACAGCACAGGTCACCCCAGAGTTACAACGCCGAATGAGGACCGGTATTTGGCAGTTACTGCCAAAAGAAACAGGCGGAGCATAGTCTCAGACCTGTCTCGGCAGCTTTCTTCAGCCACTGGTACGACAATTTCAAGGCAGACCGTGTACAGATGCTTAGGGCAGATTGGTCTATATGCTCGTAGACCCTTCAGCTGCGTTTCACTTACTGCAACTCACTGTCGCCTGCGGTTAGCCTGGAGTAGAGAGCATGCATTGTGGACACCGCAACAGTGGGCTTGTGTGATGTTTTCCGACGAGTCCAGGTTTAGCTTGCAGTCTGATTCTCACCCGACTTTCATATGGAGAGTTCCAGGTACCCGTTACCACCAAGAAAACATCATTGAACGACACCGTTACGGTGGTGCAGGAGTGCTCGTTTAGGGTAGAATTATTCTGGGTTCCAGAACTGACCTGCATGTTCAAATTGGAACCATGACAAGCCAAATCTATCGGGACATCATTCTGGAACAATATGTACGTTTGTTTCGGGGCGTCATGGGCGCACAATTTGTGTTTATGGATGACAACGCCCGTCCTCACCGTTGAAACATCGTAAGCGAATGGCTTCAATCGGAGGATATCACCCGTATGGACTGGCCAGCATTCTCACCGGACTTGAATCCAGTAGAGCACGTGTGGGACATGCTTGGCCGACGAATTGCAGCCCGTCAACCTTCTCCTACATGTCTACCGGAACTTCGGAGAGCGTCGCCTTTTCAGTGGTGTAATATCCCCCAAGATCAGATCGATAATTTTATACTCAGCATGAATAGGCGTTGTTCGGAGTGTATTGCATCGTCTGGGAAACATAAAATGTATTAACAATCATACCAACCATGTAATATTGTTTTTTTGTAAATAGTTTTTTTTTTGTAATTTGCTCCAGGAAGAAAAAAATGGCTAATTTTTTAAATAATATCAAACATATAGCATCTTTTTTTGCTCTTTACCTTTTGTTTAATAAATAAGCTTTACAAATAAGTCAAATTTGTTTTGTTTCTAACTCTTCCTTTGCCTGATTTTGCATTATCCTTAATTTATGGACATGAGTGTAATAGCGACCACGTGGCCGAAAGGCAGAGCACGCTTTCCTACGGAAGTAACCCAGACTTCGGCTTAAATACTCGTTTCTACCTCATTTGCATAAATCGTAATCCTAAAAACTCATTCTGTCAGGGAAACGTAGGTGAGAAACTAGAAGATAAAGGAAAGGCTTGTTCCAGACTAAAAATAACTATTAGAAAATAAAGTAAAACCCTACAACACAAAAATTTTCAATCCTAACACACGAAATAAAAAAGTATTTATAGTTAGATGATGAAGAGAAGAAATAAAATATAAGTAATAAAAGTATTTTTAATAATTCTTATTTATATTCATTTTTCACTTCTCCATCTAACCACTAGCAAAAATATGTTAATAACAAATACGTTATCCCTTTTCAGATAGCGTTAGATAAAGCGATAGCTTATTTTTATAGTCAAAGCTTTAGGCAAGAAGCATGGCAAATATTTTATGAGCATAAAACGTTGAATAAACAGATGTGTGATTGATATGTTTGCTCTACTGGTGTGAAGCGAATGGATTAATAATAGTCCAAACAAACTTTTAGCTCAAAACCACCTCTTCTTTAAAATAGCACTTATACATCTACATGATTTCTTTATTTGTTATTTTTGTAGTTCTGTAATATTTTTGGTGATAAAAAGAACGGCAGAAATGTGTTATTCTTTAAATCAGAGAACCGTTGCAATGAAGATAAATCGCGTCACTTTGTTTAAGACCAAACCTTTCCCCGCGTTGAAATGGAAGCACCCTCAGTGAGAGCCAATCGAGTTTTTGCACAGTATATGGTTAAATTTTACGTAATATAAATGCTTGGCAGAAAATTTCAAAAACCATGCTTCCTCTTTTAAATAAATAAATAAAAAAATGAAAGTTTAGCAAGCAGTAATTCCATCAGCTCGTTAATAGACTTTTGAATATTCCAAGCGTCAAGCCTTTATCTACAATGCAGTGGGAGCCCTGTTTTGCAAATCGCATGTGCAGCTTGTGAACGTGATTATTGAGTGAAACATTTCTCCCTCCGTGAAAAAAGGAATTATCTGGAAATTGTACTTGGTAAAGGATCTTAAATTCTAATATTTTGTCAGGATTCTTAGACAAAATAAAGAGCAATTTTTGATATGTATAAAAGTAAGACGTGTGTGCACCCCCCCCCCAGTCGGTTATGGTTCAGAACTAGCTCCCGGTATTGCGCAATATCATCAAAAACTTTTGAGAAGAGAAATGCTTCTAACCTCTTTGGAAAACGGAAAACACCCATTTTTTCACCAGAAGGATCGGAAATATTTATTTGAGCAAAGCAAGGATTACTTTGGATAATGGCATGTTTGCAATATGAAACCATTCTATATTTTCAATCATTCTATTCCTTTAGGCCAATTCGAATTCCAATTGTTTCGACACATAGTACAGAAAAATTAAATACAGTAAAGTATTTTTACACTATATGTGTAATATGTAACTATAAGTATGTGTTTCATATAAAGTTATTTTAAAAAATTCCAAAATTTTCTTCTTATTTGGGATATGTTTTTGTAAACTCATGCTTGTGATCACAGAATTTTGCCTTTCACTATTTCACATGGATTAGACGAATCTATTTTTTTTTCAGCTGTTTAAGTTATTCCGGCAACATACAAAAACTGTTCGTACATTTTTTAGGCAATTTTACTGTTAAAAAATCGTCTCCTCGGAATTTTTTTTTAATTGCAACTAAATTTTTAAAAGTATAAATTATTGTCTGGTACTTGACGGTTTTCTTCATGCAAAGTGGAGTTCTTTAAAGAAATAGTGGATGAAAGAATATGATTGTGCTCTTCTCGAAGAAAATCATTCGTATCTAGTTAATAAATCGGTGTAATGGTTTCTCGATATCGAAAGCTACCTTAAGTAATATTGCCAACAAGAAAGTTAAACGTCAACTTTTGGCTTAAAGTAGAAACATTGTTCCAAATACATATCCAAAGGAAGAACGGAATGTTTCGGATGTTGCAAAGGTAAGATATTTAACGTTAAAAGATAATCCACTAAGTTAAAGGACAGTTGTAAAATCATTGAAATGTTCAGTGTTAACTGTAAACAAAGTAATTAATGCTGGTCTGAATCTTAAAAAGGTGGAAAAAATCTGCGTCGTCTTATCTTTACGACATATTCTTTATGAGAAACATTTATCCGGATAAAAATGGAAAACTGTTGTCACAATAGATGAATCTTGGATATATTTAAATCATTACAATAAAACGAAATGCGTTTATTAACATTAAAGAGGCGAAAAAAAATCTGAAGACATGATTAAAAGGGTCTAAAGAAAGGTTTTCAAAGGGATTTATGATAGTTGCTGATTTTTCATATAATGGCAAATTAAAAATAAAGAGTGAAGAAAAATGTTAACAGTAACTCCACATTATTATCAGGAACGTATTTTTTACCTAGTTTTCAAATATGAAGTAACTTCTCTTTACCCAGAGTGCCTTTATTCAGTAGAAGAGCATCAAGACAAAAGCAAGCAACAACACATCAAAATTCCCTGTTACATTCCTGGGAAAAAATGGAAGAAGGAACGGGGTATCAAGGCTATACTTTTTACTCCTACCCCAACTAAATCTCTTGACATATTTTTGGATTTTTGCGCTTTTGGACTTTTAAAATGCGGATTGTTCAAACGTCGACTTACAACACTCCTTGGATTTTGGAAAGCTGTTCAAGAGGAACAGGATAAATACCTCTTTCGATACTAAAAAATGCTTTATTACCTTTGAAATTATGGTGTGAAAGGATAGTGATGAATAAGAGTTATGAAATAGAATATTGGAAACTGGAAAAATGTTAGATAAAATGTTTCTGTTTGTACACTGCGCAATAAAAAGGGGGACAGTTCTATAGCTTCCGTTCTACTGGGCTGATTGACGAAATTCAAATTGAGTTTTTCATGTCTCGAAAGGGCGACTTAGGATATATATTAGATTTATATATAGCTTTGTTCTAAAATAGGTATTTTGACACAAAATCGAACTTTTTCTGAAATAATATACTAATATTTTTTCCATATTTCGATTCTGTGACTCAAATTACGCCTAAATATTAAATTTTGTAAAATTTGGTTCAAAATTTACGGAGAAATTCAAAAATTTAACTTGGCGAATTTTTTTCAGTTTGAGCCAAGAATAATTAACTTGGCGAACATATGTGGCAACCAATTTTGCTTCCCTTCCATTGTGCAGAGGTGAAAAAAAAAGTCACGTCTTTCCTGCCTTTTTACATTGTGGATGAGAGGAAAAAATGTCACCATCCTTCTACTTTCAAATAATTTGAACAAAGTGCATAAACCACATTTTCGTTATTATCGCTTTCAACAAGTATGGCAAATTTCAAAACGAGCCGATATATAAATTTACATGTATCTTCGAAAATTTTGAATAAAAAGCTCTAATTTGTTTGCAGGTATGCTTAGAAATACATCTACTTTAAGATGACTGTAAAAAGTTTATAGCTTATAATTCAAATTTTTTTTTAAAAAAAAATTTTAACAAATTTTAGAAATGAATCATAAAAAATAGGCGAATTTTATTTGAAATGAACCTAAATTTCGAACTGTATAAGAAGGAATTAAATAAGTTTCACAAAAAAAAGAGATATTAATAAATACATACCAAACTGAACTAACATTGAGGAGCTAAAACTTTGAGAGCTAATTTTTTGAAAACTACTCGTGCGATTTTTACAAAACTTGCAAGTTTGGCATAACTGGAGTCGTAAAATCGAAATATGGAAAAAAATTGGCATGTCATTTCAGAAATAGTCCGATTTTGTGTCAAAATAACCATAATTGAACAATGCTATATATAAATCTAATACATATCCTAAGTCGCGCTTTCGAGACAGGAAAAACGCAATTTGAATTTCGTCAATCGGCTCAGTAGAACGGGAGATATAGAACTTTCCCATTTTTTTTTGTGCAGTGTACAATGAAAACCATCTAAATTTGTCTAAAAATAAATCATCTAACAGCTACTGTATTCACAGTTCAAAATAGCGTTGATTTGAAGGCTTAGCGTACGTGCTTTGAAGCCTAAAGAATCCCTATTTTGATGTTAGGCACTTCGTCACAGGCAAACGTATTTTGTATGAAATTTAAGGCAATATAAGATTATGCAGGCCCGTGGTACATCGACATCATTACAATAGAGGAATAATGTGTTTTATTTCCAGTTTCATAATGAATATATAGTGTGGCCTATAATATCAGCCTGACAAGAACAAAATTATTTAATTAGTATATATTATTTTTTACTTTCCATTATTTTACACTAAGAAAATAGCAATAATAAATTCCTAAAATGTACGTTATTGAATTTAAGAAGAGCAAGAATTCTTCCTGATAAACATAAGCAAAACAAAATTTCCCATTTTCGTCTGAAAAGTTGCCTGAAAAAATATGAATTCTTATGGGTAATTAAAATAACACAAGATATGAAATGAACATTTTTCTCAGTGACAGGGGTTATTTAAATGCAAATGCGACGAAAATGTTAATAACGTTTCTCTATAATCGGATTAATGTGGAAGGAATAACCAAGAAAAAACAAACATAGCTGCAAGAGGAAATTAGCACTTTCTGAGTGAATTTGTAATTAAAAATTACTTCTCATACGACAAAGCTGAATGAAATCTTAAGATATGTGGATTTATTTTTTCTAATTCAAAGGTAAATTATTTTACAATATTTGATCTGTTTACTTTTTTGTGGTTTCGTTTCCCTTTTCTTGAGATTCCGGTAGTAATGAAAGCTTGATTAAAAATGTTATAATCTTACGAAATGAAATGAAACTAATCTAAATACGACATTCGCTTTTTACAATTTTTTTTTGTTCTAACATTTATGAAGGACAGTTAATAAGTATTTTTAAGTTCTTATACACATTTTTCAAAGAATGCATGTCAAATGAAATTTTCATTAGCTGTTCATTCCGTGACGAACAAGCTTATTTTGAGAGTCGATTTTCTCTTAGATCTGAATTGAAGTTCATGTGCAGGAGTTGAATTATATTTGAAATTAAGTATTTCGTAATATATTTCCTAAAGGTAAATATAAATTCGAGTCTATTACATTGTACAGTCATGAGTTTATATCGATGCAGGAACCAGAAAAGTGTGCAGTGCCCTCGAGAGGATTCGAAATCCGAACCTGCAGAATACTCATTCAGCGTGCTTCCAGTTGCACCAAGAAAATTTCAAAAAGGAGGGCAAAAATACCTTATAGCGTTTGAAGTAAATCTCCCATAAGGGTAATCTCATCCTACATTTACTAGTGCTTTATCATGTAGAAGTTAGATTATTTCCTCTTCAGTATTAAACATCAATTCAGTGCCTGTCTGTGGTAGTCTTTAATTATAGATAATCGTCTTACGAGATTCAGAAGATTATGTTTTTTAAAAGGTAACATACTTATCCATATGCCAACCATAAAAGGAGCAGATAAGACCACTGAACATTGGCAATTTGAATTTACCAAATTCGATATTTGCTAGCTGGCTGCGTAGGTATTTTCATGGAATGCCTTTGTGGAAGAATTTCTGTAAGAAACTCACGTTTCGTTAGACATGAAGGAAACTACGAAAACGCCCATGCAACAAAATCCTCTATTAGGACTCGAAAGCGGTTGAAGTACGTACGTTTTTAACACTTTGAACACCCTTTTTGAATCAGAAGCTTTCTAGTTACTGAATTTATATATCAATAACATGCATTTGCTTTATTGGAAACTACAATAAACTAGATTTGGCATGTTCATATGTGCCAGAAACAAATGTTCCGGGGTAAATTTTACTGTTAATTTGTTTTCAGTATTAAAATACATAAAAATTTTGGAAGTTCGTAAGTTATTTAACCTGCTAGGAGTGATTTAAGCTATGAATTGAAGTAATGTCGATCTAAAACCGATGAGTCCAATGCGTTTAGCTTGAAGCTAATTTGAAAGTTTTAACTCTTATCCTAAGCAGTTTCATATGTCATTGACAAATTATGCATATGAATTAAGAATCGAAATGTTTTGGGTTTTAGTTCTGTTTACTACGTACTTTTAGAAAACACGGTATGTATGTCCTGCAGAGTGTTAATATTTGCATTACGGATAGTGAGACTACTGTGACTGCTGAAAGCAAAAATCTCTATTTCTAGTATTAAGAGGAGGCCGAGTGATTTAAGCCACAAACTCTAGTATACCGGCTAACCAGTATCGGTTCGAATCTCTGATAACTAACAGTTTGTGCTATACACTCGTGTGCAAATTAGCAAATTACATCTATTTTTACAAAATGTATTAAACAAAAATTGTTAATTATGCCGCTGAAGAATTATGTAAATATTCAGAGTCGAATACATCAGCGTAAACCTGCGTGTGTGAGTAATTGGGATTATGGAGGGAGGAGGTACAACCGACGGAGGGATTTTCGGTGATTTGTGTGTTCGTATTCCTTCACGACATTCGCCGTTTTTCCCTCAAGAGCTGTATACATTTTAATTAGGTATCAGGTAAAACGAATAGCCACGAAAGTATGGATGACGGAATGAGATGGAAAATTATAGGTAGATTAGCAGCAGGCTAATCACAATCGCAGGTAGCTATAGAGTTCAATGTAATGCGAAGTGTGGACTGCAGTTCATGAAAACAGTTTCGGGACACTGGATTCATATCGGAAAGATCTGAATAATGAGAATCATTATTGGGCATTTCAGCTCGGCAATACAAGATTGCTGCAGCTCCAATTCTCACGTGAGCTGTACGCTGCCACTGGAACTCGAATTTCACGGTCTACAGTTACACTAAGCTTCCATACAATACAGCTGTGTAACAAAGCAGAGATTGTTTGAGTCCCGCTCACTGCACAGCAAAAGAGAGCGTACTTAGCATAGTGCAGACGACCTGCACCTTGAACCAGACTTCATTGGAACACCATGCATTTTACATATGATTCGAATTTCATTCTGGACACGAATTGTCAACGTACATGTACCTGGAGAGAGCTTGCAGCATGATATCACCCCTCTGTCATCACAGAAAAGGATCATTACTGTGTTGGAGGTGTAACAATTTGAGCGGGGGTTGGGTTGGTTGGCCGCACATCCTTTCATGTGTTTGACAAAGGTTCCCTGACTGCTATGAGGTACAGAGAGAAGATCTTACAATCTTGTATTCAAATTTTCAGTGGCGCAATTGGTCCTGGGTTCCTGTTAATGGACGACAACGCTCGTCCACATTGGGGTCAGCTGGTCGACGATTAATTGGAAAGTGAGGATATTCGTCGCATGGATTGGCCAGCCAGATCTTCTGATCTTAGCCTTATACAGCGTGGCTGGTCCGTTGCTTGGAATCAATTTCATTTAGCCATCTCCCTCCGAAAATTATTTCGATCGATTGCTGCAGGGATTCTTCAACTGCCTCCTGTCCATTATGCCCTCACACGGCGGGAATTGCCTGGCTGTGAGAGGAGACACTATCCCATATTAGACTCATTTTTTATATTTATTGTAGTTCGATATCACCACATGTATTTTGGACGTCCCTGAACATTCACTGATAATTATGTGTACGTAAGATGATTTTTAAATGGTACATCTCTTTCTCTGTTGTAAATGCATATTCAAAATAAATTTATTAAAATCTGTCCATTAGTTTTTATAAATTCGACGTAATGTATTAATTCTCTTAATTTTACACAGTAATGTACTTTCGTAGTTTTTACTTAGAGTAACGTAGATGCGAATTATTTGCTGCATAGTTTAAAGTCTCTAAATAAAGACAGTGTTAGGACATTTTAAATTTTAGGATGCAACTCAAAATTAATTTTGGTTGACGAGGAGGACAGTGTATTTATTACCTCTTCTTTTAAGAGAATAGTTAATCCCAACTTCTGAAAAGATGTAATTGCGTTGAAAGACTTTAGCAAATGAAGTAGCAGATAAAGGACATTTTTTGCGCCTTTAAATGCAACTGTCATGAAATATAAACCGGAAAAAAATTGACTTTTATTAATTACACCCTTACTCGGCAATCTGGGAACTTGTGAACTTTATTCCCTAAAATGACATTATAGGACTCAAGTTTGGCAATTGTTGAGAAATTCAGAGTAATGTTATAAGATAATCCAAAACAGTTCTCCGTGAACAGCTGATATTCCAAAATAATTCACTTCTAGTTATGCATTTAGAAATTATAAAAACGTACTAAGAGAAACACAACGTTAAGAAAAATAAAAGTGTAAACAATGATAAAGTTGTTCTGAAAAGAGTGAATTTTTATAATTTCAGTGAGCATTTCTCTACAGGTGCATCCAAGTGAGAATCCGTATGCGCTATAAATAATCACAATAGAAAATATTCATAGGACGTTCCGTTTGACTTATGCAAGAGCTCCACTAGTGTCCGAGCCACTAAGACCGCTGAAATTCAACCCGAATTTGAATTCCGACGTGAAACAACTGACTGCAAGAGAATTTTCTTGCTTTCCTAATGCGCTATGAATATGAACCAATTTCACTTAAATTCTCTATGAAAGGACACTTTTTCTTATCAAACAGCCCTCGTGTTCTTTGCAGTATTATACAAGCTCAAGAAATTAAATTTAGTAGTCGAAAGGGTCAATTTGCCCTGAAGGACTATTAATTTCGTTTTGGCATATTGCTTTGGTTCATTATAAATGTCGGTTCTTTTTTCAGATTGTTGCCACCAAAAGAAAGATAAAGAAATTAAACAATGACGAATCTGTATAAATGTATGTATATTTCTCGCATTGTGATGAAACAACGGTGCCTAGAGCCATCCAGATTTGAATAACGCACATTTCCACCCGAATATGGGCAACTGGAAGCCCAAATTTTGAATTTGTTTTATTGTCGATTTCATATTTTGTAAAACGTCAATGAATTTTTGATTAACAAATATTTCAAAGCGAGCAATGCTAACATTGTACGAAAAAACCATTTTTAACTCCAGCGAGCGAGACTGTGTATAAGAAATTCTAACTATATGCCCCTTTAAAAATTACTTTGCAATATTGGCGTTCAACTGAATTTTATGGTTTAAGTGCGAAGAACATGATATTTAATGAATAAAGATAACCCTAAATATGTTAAAAAACGCCCCTTTGGGCGTAATGTAAAGTTAATTTTGATTATCACCTTTAAATATTTCGCACCAAATTTTCAGAATTGAATTCGGTTTGCTTCAAACCTAAAATTCAGAAAGAAAGCACAAGTTTTCCTTTAATTTTTTTTTCATTTCCAAATGAACACTCTGTTAAATTTAGTGAATAATTAGTAATTCTTTTCATCGTTATGACTCACATGCAATTTTAATGGAACATATGTTCCTATAAAATATTTTTGAATGCACTAATATGAACATCAACGTTTCAGAGATGTATAATGATGCAAAAGCTCTGGTAAGAACGAACATACACGAATTTTCGTTATATTCATATTTTTAACACTTACTTAAATCTTAGAACACAAATATGGTGGCTATATTTTGACGTAAACATGGGAAAAAGAATCAAGCAGGTTTTCACCTTGAATATACTGATATAGCAATTGTTGTAAGCAACTTTAATAAATTACGCTTTTGTAAAATAGGTATTAAAAATTACCTAAGGGACGTGTTATTTACTTATTCTTAATTTCGGATGTTTAACTAGTGAACGTAAAAACAGTTTTACTGATAAATTTGTTAAAAATTATTTGAAACCTTTTGTCAATTATTATTGGCATCGTTTTTTGCCTATAAAGACACTAGCGTCAGAAAAGTCATGGTAATATAGTAAAGTCATTCATTACATCAGAAAATCGATCCGTTAAAGAATACCGGTGTTACAAATTCGAAACATTAACTCTCAGAAATGTATGAATTACGTACCACGCTAGGAAATTAACTCCGAAGTTCTACAGCGAGTGGTGTGTAATGTGTAATTCGTAGTGATTCACTGCATGTTTGATAAATCATTGCGTCAGAAAGCCTACTGTAGAATGTTAAATACCATATAGGAACAAGTTCTGTTAATTATATCGCTGGTCTCTAGATCATTCGAACGTGAGATAAATGAGCTCACAAAATTATTAAATCAAATTAAAATTAAATCAAAATTAAAATAGTATGCAACACATTTTAAGCACAAGATCCGAATAAGTTCATACTAATTTAAATTAAAAGGTATTACGTGCTATTATTTGGTTGTAAACAATTTATGTATAATTGATAGGTGAAGGCTTTAGAAATATATATAAAATTATACTTTTCGTGAAAATGTTTCAAACGTTTAATTAATTATTCATATACAATTAACTAATATATTTATTTTCAAATAAATGATGCTGAGAATTTTTGCTGAAAATGATAAAACCCGGAGATCCTGAAGCATTATATTTCTCAAGGTAAACAAAGAAAATGAAAATTAACTAACTGAATTAAAACTTAAATTTGATAGGTATAACATGATACTTTCCATTTGAAAGTTAATTTTTAATTACAGCTCAATTTAACTGAATTGTTTCATTTCTCTTACAGTATCAAATCCCGCGGAAATGATAAAACAATCAAATGATTTGACAAAAGGAAATCCATAGAAATGATCCTGCCTAGGAAACAAATAGGAAGAAGAAAGAAAAAGAACTAGAAGCGACCATTGGCAAGTGTTGTTACTGAGCGTAACATAAGATTTTAAATTTATTTCCCAGCAGTCCATCCTTGTTTGTAGACGAACCTTCGTGTATTCTTAAAATGTTGTAGTTTGGTACAAAGCAAGATCCTCAATTTATTCTTCAAATTTAATAATAATATTAATAAATAAGAAACTGAGTTACTTAAAAGCAGTAAATACCATTCCCTTTATTTTACTTTTACAATATAAAAACTTATATAAATTAAAGTACATTTAATTTATAATATTTTAACTTAAAAGTTTTTGTCAACGTTTACACCTTTAATTTTTAATTAATAAAAGATATTTCTAGCATTATATATTAAGTAATTGATATAAAATAATTTGCTATTTGTCTTAAAAATAATTTACCAATTTTTAATTTTTTAAATATCTCTTTTATTTGCTTCACATTTTTTGCGGTTACCCTCTTCTTTGAAATGTTTACAATCTAAAGATTGCAATTCGGTTACTATATTTATTTCATGGTATATTATTTACTTCTCTGTAGGGAGTATTTTAAATTTAATTTATCAACGCAATCTTACCGTTGCCACTGAGGTGAAATATTAAAAAAAGTACTGAATCCCAGAAACTGTACAGCCACTGTTCTAGTGTGAATTAATTGGTTAAGTAGTTATGAAATAAAAGCATGTCTTTTTAATTTCCCAAAGGAGGAAATGAATGTCAACAATTCTGTTCACACTTCAAGAAATATTAATAAACGTATAAATATCCGTTTAGTGTTCTTATATCACAGCTGAATTAAATTCTTGATTTAAAAACATGTTTCATTAATTTTGACATTACAACAGCAGCACTTTACGCACATAGAATCAAAATGCACGGGTTTAACCAAAGAAGAAGCTTGTACGCAAACTGAATTAGTCACGTAATTCTTGATTAATTAGAAAGATTATTTAGAAAAACTTTTATACATCTTTCAATTAATTATAAATGTTGTTTACATACAGCTTCTAAAATATGAATGTTTTGCTGTTGTTTGTATGTAAATCTAGTATCGAAAGAGGTAGGAAAGAAGCATTAGTTCCTTCTGTGGATGAAAGTATATTTTCAGAATATGTTCCAAAGGTTGCAGGGATATTTGTAAAATCTGTCTCTGTTATTCCACCTAAACCAAAAACAGATCCTACAATGAAACTGGAGAATTCTCGCACAGGCGTGAATGAATTACCAGCACAGAAGAAGGGTGAAACGTAACCCTTTATGAATTCAGTTTAACAGAAAGGCACGATTTTCGTACGGTACAAAAACACGGCCAACTTGCAGTGAAACCGAAATGTAGAATATAATTCAAGTCGAATCGAAATAAAACAGTGCTGGATTAGCTAGTTAAATTACACCTAACAGGTTGACTCACAAAAACCCAACAGGCGTGACGATAATCCGAAATGGCCAAGAGGCTTACTAGCGTAACAGCGAGATAGCAACGAAACATGCGCTGGCTAGCGAAAACACGCTCTGAATAAACTCAGATATTCGTCCGTTTAAATAGTCACTTCATTTAACTTTAAATTTACATCCTGGCGAGAAAATACTAGGGGAAATTGAGAATTCAGGAAAGGTATGAATCTTAAAATACATTTGTTAAATTTTGGAAAATAAGGGAAACCCTACATATTTAACTGTGATTTACACTCGGCAATGTGTGTAACATACCAGTTACAAATTTTTAGAAATTTGTGTTGATGTCTTAAACATAAGTGACTGTGTAATTTCACTTTTGGCATAATTACATTACAAGGTATCATTTAAATTTCTAACCAGTTATTTTATGTTAATTTTCTATCCTATCGCCTTAGTTTTTATTTTCCTGCCAGAATGTAAATTTCTAGCTTGTGCGATATTCAAATGATTTAGAAAAAAAAAAACTAATTAAAGGAAGGTTTCAGGAGATAGAATTAGAGCGTGTTCTGCCTGCTTGAAGGCCATGCTGTTAACTTCGATTCTCTTACGATTAGTATTCTGAGGCATGAGTTACTCTTTTCGCTTATTAAGCCGACCGTAAGTCAGAGCCAGCTAACGCGTTATTCAAAGTGCGAAGCCTTTGGGCTAACTTATTATTATCAGCTTTAGTTTAAAAGGTATTTCTCCCGCCTTCTTAGCATGCCTTCGTGGTATAATGGTCAAGAACACGCGGCGCATATTCGAGAGGTCCGTGGTTCGAGTCCTGGCGAGGGCATTGCTCATTTTTCATGACTCCTGTTTCAAAAATGCCTAATGTCTCTACAAGCTCACCCATTATCTTTGATTTAAGTCATAATTGTTGGCTTTTGTAAGCACGAGTTCATGCCAACTATTCAACTTTATGAGTTAATAAAATGGTTCTTTAAACCCTTTCATGGTCTCTGTGAGACTTAAAGACGTATTGATAATTCACAGATTGTCTTTTAGAGTTTTGATCTAGTTTATGTCCCTAAGAAGGCCAAATTCCACAACACTATTAATGTTTTTAAGATTTTAATAATCGAAACTTAATGAATATTAAATTTTGCCTTGTTAAATCTAACAAAAATATTTTCAATTAATTTTGCGCATATGCGTATATTGTCAACGTAACAGAGAATGTATATTAATAATTTCTCTAACTTATAGCTTCTGCACATTTAGTTGCTTGATTAAAAGTGGTTACAAATTTAGAGGAAAGCTTTCTAAGCAGGAAAGTTCACATATTTTTTACATGCGAACGATTTGCATATTATAAAAAAATCGAATCCAACCGAAATTTTCTTAGGCATGATTAAGTTTAAAAGAGAATATAAAAGTGTTAAATATTTAAAAGCCAAGCCGTCTGAAAAAAAACTTAGCACATCAATACTTGCAGTTTCCCGGTAAACGTTATTATAAATAATGTATACTGTCATTGTTGTTTTTAAAAAACTACACTTTGGGATTAGTATTATTATTCTTGAATAATTAAAACAATTGCATTAGATATCCATGAAATGGTATCATTCATTAAAATTAATTCAGGTTTTTGAATTAAAGCAAGTTACTGTGATTTCTACTAGAATGCGATCTATTGCTGCTCAAGATGAAGAAAGATCACGCCTTTACTATAGCAACAGAACTCTAGAATGCGTTATAATCAAGATATTATGTACGAAAAAGAGATAAAAATATAACGCATTTTAATGGAAGTTAAAAGCAGTCCGATATGATAGCTAAAATAATACACCTATCATATTGGAGATAAAATTATAATTGAAAAGTTTGAATATAATGTTCGTCGTACCCATGTTATTTATAACAATAACATTTGTGAGGAGGTTCAGCCAAGGACAGCAAACTGCTACGATGAACTCCGATGCCCGATATTTGTTGCTGTGCATCCGAAGGAATAGAACAGCAACTCCAACTTATCTCAGATTCTTCCTTGTTGCAGCCACTAGATGATTGGCTTCAACGTCAATCGTGCGTAAAAGGCTTCACAAAGGAGGTCTGTGTGTAAGGCGACCAGATATTTGCTTGCAGCTCGCGTCACGTCATTGAAGGAAACGTTTGAGTTGAGAACGTCAATATGTCCACTGGACGGCTGATCAGTGGAGGGCTGTTCTCTTCGTGGCTGATTTTAGGTTTAGCCTCCAAAGCGACAGTAGGGGTTATTTGATTTGGAGAGAACCTGGAACTCGTTATCGTCCATCAAACATCCGTGAAAGAGATGCATGTGGAGAATGCAATATCTGTGTCTGGGGCGGTATCTCTGTGGGTGGACTCACATACCTCCACATCTTTCCACGTGGAACCGTGAATTCTCAGGCCTATAGAGATGACATTCTTGATGATTATGTACGCCGTCATTCCGGGGCAATGGGTGATGATTTCCTGGTGCATAACTACTACATTAGATTGCACAGGGCTCGCATCGTGGATCATTATCTTCAGCAGCAAACACTTTAGCGCATAGAATCACCAGATCAATCACAAAACTTGATCCTATCGAGATTGTTTGGAATACTCTAGAAAAACATATAGCTGCTCTTATTCCTTCTCTTCAGAACCTTGCAACTGCTTTGCAAGAACAATGGCTTTCCCTTCCTACGGAACTGATACACCGCATAATTGACAGCATCGCAGATAGCTCTATGTGTTGTATTACTTCTAGGGGCGATCATACTGCATAAAGAAGGTAATTTTTCTATACCAAACTGACACATGCGATTAGTTCGTTTTATACATATGCTATTTCTCTAACACCATAATTGTCTGGTAATTTCTTTTTCTGTCATATTATACCTTACTATTTGTTGTATACTGGCTTTCAGTTTCATTACATTCTACACATAACTTTTTGAGTAATCGTTACTCTTGTGATGTTTTCTTAATTAATCATAACCAGTGCAGTTATTTTAATTCGTTAGACTTTTCTGTTATTGTTTCTGTCGCGTTTCCTCGCCAGGATGTAAATGTGTTAGGGGGAACGAGAGTGTATTCAAACTAAAGTAGCGAAAAGGTTAGTCAGAGCGTGTTTCACTACTGAGTGCGCACATTGTTGTTTCTACCAGCTGTTTGAACTCTGCATCTCGACTTCGCATTCTTGCCGCTGAAGTGTTAGGGGGAATACGCCGGCGTGCTATTAATAGCACGTCGGTGTAGGTTTTTGAGTCAACCTGTTAGGTTGAATTAATTTGTGTAATCTTGAACTATTAAGCTTTAAATTTAGTTTAGTTTACCATTATATTTAGTTTTATCGCTGTAAGTGGATGTTGGATTTGTAAGCAAAACGACTGTGCCATCTGTAAACAATTGAGTTTAATAAAAGGGTTTTTTGCATCCTTTCCCTGTTGTATCTTCTAGACTTAGCGAGAAGTCGCTAATGGTCTTTCAAGTAAGTCTGATCGAGCTGTATACTAACCAAGAATACTAGACCTCGCACATTTATAAACTGAACTTTTCAAGTATCGATTGAGGTACAATAATTGCCGCATGTCTAATGATAATAAACTTTACCGCGGATGCTTGAAATCACGGATAACAGCGAACTCTATATCAGACAAGATATCATATCACATTCGTAATTACGGTTGATTATAATAATTGCAAGTTAAATAATAGTAATATTGCATATTAGTAGCATAACAAAGTTCTCTGTACTCTACAATATGTAATATACAAGTAGTGGCCAAATACCAAGTCTGTAAGAGCCCCATATTGGAATTCTAGAAAGGTTTAAGAGCCGCATATTGGGATTCGGGAAAGTTTAAGAGCCGCAAGTATATTTTTCAAAAGTCCATATTTACATTATTTTAAAAAGTACTGAAACAAGTTTCAAATGGAAAGAAACCTCTGATTCTGAACAATCAATCAATCAATGACAGCTTGCCTTCAATACGTAATGATGTGGCGAAGACAACGCGGAGTTTTGTAATATCTTTGTTTTCCCTAATTATAGCTTGATGCAGTGAAAAGTACTCTCTTTCAGTTTTTAAATACTTCGATTTTGGCGCGATGCCTTCTTTTAAATTTTGGTCTATCATAGCTTTGTAATGCCATGAAACTTCGAATTCTTTTTTAAATCTGCGCCACAACGACTCAAATCTTTTTCTACTACCTAAAAAATTATCTCTTTATTTCCCACCGAATGCTCGCTCCACGGCAAGCAAGTCGTATATCTTCTATTCTCAAACTGTACTTTTTGCCAAATGCTCTAAAGGTAGCGTCATCTTCTACGCTGTGACTACCATCAGATTTATTACAAATTCTCAATGGTTCCAACTGCCATAAATTTCTGATCAATTCGGAAATGTTGCTCTTTCTAAATTATTTTAAACTTGTATCAAATTGGGTATGATATTAGGTATTTCTGATGAATTTCGTTCGTTTTCTATTCCGCTCACAAACCACCAAATTTAATTTCTACCGCTACTCATGATTCAGAAATTCTGCAGACTCTTCCACTAAAGCCTCCACGTACATTCACCTATTCACTGGTAAAGCATCCACAAACAATTCTATCTTAAAATCGTAAAGATTTTCTTTACAGAATTGCTTGATAGTATCAGTACAATATTTTTGTTATTTTTTATGGTTTTGAATAACATTATTAAGTTTCTTCACTAAGAAGAAATGGAACAAAATAATTACATTTGGCTTAAGTTTACTAAGAACGTTGTAAAAAATGAAATAAATTAATTACTTTCTTTTGGAAATTGAGTAAGGAGCCGCACTACACGCCTGTATGAGTAGCGCTTTGGCTACTTCTGTTATACTATATTAAGTATAATAATTTAAAATATATTACACATTAGATTATGCTTTCTCCTGCATGCGTGAGAGTTTGTTTATTTTAACTTAATCAGCAAAGGATGAAAGAAAAATGAAGAAATGCAGTTCTTCTACAGTACAGCACAGCACACTACACTCACTTCCAAAAGTTAAGCACGGAGAGAAAAATGCTAATTGCCGGAAGTCAATCAGAATTGAAAAGGATGCAGTTCGCTGCAGAGGTAGATGGAAGTATGCAAATACGTTAGGTAACAGCCGATCGCGCTTTCATGTGAAGAAATATGCAAACAAGGCAGTCTTATCAGAAGCCAGCTTTATGAAGGGTTACAGAAGTTGATTGTAAGTGCTGATAAAAGGTGCTTAAAACTTTCGTACAATTTGTTTTCAAGACATAACGTGTTTCTAGGACTTCCAGAAGACGAATGGAGGATTCTGAGCGCTGGCGTGCTGTGGGGCGCATTGAAGCAGGACAGTCGATCACAGATGTTGCTCTTTTCTTCGGCGTTAATCATGCTGTAATTTCATGTTTATGGAAACTATTCCAAACCGCATCAAAAATAATCACAGATAATTGTCCGAAGGCCTGTAGCCGGTAGCCCAAGGTTACAACGCCCGCGGAAGATCGATATAGTGCTATTGTAGCCAAGCGGAATCGCAGAGCGACCTCCACACGTGTGACATCTATGGTTACAGTGTCCATTGCAACGTTCTGTACAACGTTCGCAACGTTCTGTACACTTCTGAAAAACATGTAAAAGTCCGTTTTTAAAGAGCTTTTTCAAAACTACCTCCGGAGTCTTTACACATTCTTTGTTGCTTGCAAAATGCTTGTCTCATAATGGTTTCTTAAGTTCAGGAAACAGCCAGAAATCGCATGGGGCGAGATCAGGACTGTATGAAGGGTACGGTAAAATCTCTACGTTGTTCTGCTGCAAAACATCATGTACGCAACGAGCAACATGTGGTCGGACATTGTCATGATGCAATAGGAAGCCATTTCGGGGCAATGGACGTTTCCTTTGAACGTGCTGTACCATTGTTCGTAGGTGTTATGTATCACTTATTTCAGTTGTGATTTAAATTGTTTTAATGGTAATGTTTAACTTATTTTGCTTCAGACTTAAAGTTTAATTTGTTTTAATTTTTTGTAGTTGAGCTTAAGTTCTTTGGTTTGTTTAAAAGTAATTGTAGTCATTTAATTTGTTCTCTTGACAGTTTTGGTTAACGCTGATTTTAAGTTGCTTGTGTAATTAAATTTTTCTTCCTTACTTTTGGTGGTTAACTATTTAAATTCTGTTTAGTTAATTTATTTTTCTTAACTTTGGTTGTTAATGTTAATCTCTTGATAAGTTGATCCTTAAGGTCAATCTTTTCCTTTTAAAGTTTGTTACACAAGTTGGTGTTTAAAGTTAATTTAAGTTTTTATTTTATGCCTCCTTTTCTGCTAAATTTTGGGATCCATATTTTCTGACTATGGTGGTCGTTTTGGTGTTGTGGAGAATATATAAAATTTTCATACTTGATTATTATATTTAACTGAAGTTTTTATTATTTCTTACTATGGTGGTCGTGTTTGGTGTCTGAATAAACCCAAGAAAATTATCTGTGAAATTATTATATTTTCATTTAAGTATCTATCAGTATTGAAGTTAAATTGTTGTAAAATCAATTTTTTTTCACGTATCCCTTCAAAACTTACAAATTCAGTCCGTTGCCCTTCCAAATTATTTATCACTTTGTTTTCGATTTCTTCGCCCGTTAGACGGTCGTCTGTGAAACCTCTGTCATCGTTAGTTACTTTTGCACCCTGCGGAGAGGCTAGTTTTTTACATTACTAACTCTACCGTAGGGTCTGGTTGGCGCGATGTTTTGCTTACTTGCAGGTTATGCATATGTTGGATTGGGACCCCTTGACGAGGCTAACAGCGATTCGTCGCCAGATCAGGGAGCTCTTTCTACCCTGGACTGCCCCTTCCTGCGTGGTTCTTCCCGAGGGTTGCCGAGCTGTTGGCGGTTTTACTACCATCAAAAATCGCCAATCAAGCGGACTTGGCGTTTCGAGTAAAAAGCCCGGGAGCTGAGGCTGACGAGAGGTTTGACGGGAGATTGACATGCAGCCATATTTTTGAAGGAAGGAGACGGAGCTGAAAGCGTCAGCGTTATCTGAGAAACCTCGATGTCGGACGAAATAGACGTGAGCAGGATGCTGTGGAGGGCGACGATAATGTACATCTGAACTAATATATATATTTTTTTTTCTCCTTTCTAGAAATGAAGGAAAAGATATCTTCAATGTATTACACCCTGTAATCTTCACTGTTGGAACGAAAAATCTCGGCGATGTTGGCCGAGGAGTGTTATCATCAGAATCTTCAATGTTAAATTCCCTGTTTGAACTGGTATGATAATTTTGATAAATTCTGTTTACACATCACCGCCACCAATGTAACTATTTGTATTTAATTCAAAGTATCTTAAATAAATGCTATATTTAATTTTAACTTCTTGTAATGTTTTCACTTTAAATTTAAAACACTGGACCTGATTTTAAGACACAACGCAAATATTTAATTAATCTGTTGGAGTACTTTGTAACTATTTACGATTGTATTGAACACTATTTTTACCATATATATATTGAGTTATCATGTGTGTCACAAACTTCACCTATTCATGTAATTTAGAATGATTATCCAAATTTTGATATCTTATGGTATTGAACTTAAAACCTATACACAAACTAATAAATTAAAAAGCTCCAACATAGGACATTCGCGTAGTACGAGCTGTTTACCGTATTACTGGGTTCGACAGCGTGTTGATACATAATTCCTTCATAATAAAAATAAATTATGGTCATAACTTTACCAGCCGATTTCACAGTTTTTGCTTTCTTGGGAGTAGGCGAAGACGGATGCTTGAATTCACTACTTTATTGTTTCATGTTTGGATCAGAGTGATACAATCAAGCTTCGTCTGCTATGATGATGCGTTATAAGAAACTGCCGCCTTCTTGTTCCAGTCTTTCTTTCCATTCTCTGCACACACCCACTGTATGCTGCATTTGCTCAGGTGTCAACAATTTCGGAATCCATCGCGCACAAACATGTTTCAGTTGCAAATATTCTGCCATGATTGAGTGAACACTTTCTACAGAAATATTCAAGAGAACAGCTGATGTCCTGTAATTCTGCGGTCCTCCTTGATGATAAACGCAGCTGTGTTAATAATTGTCTTTGTGACGAAGTTGAAGGTTGTCTTTCACGTTCAATATGTTCCATATTTTGCCTGCTTTCCTTAAAAGCTTTATGCCAGCGAAAAACACGTGCCCTCGCTAGTGCTTCATCGCTGAAAGCTTCACGTATCATGTCAAAGGTCTCCGATGCTGATTTTTGCAGACGAACACAAAATTTAATCGCATAACGTTGTTCCATCGACGCTTCCATTTTGACAACAGGCCGCGTCTCGTAGGCGCCCGCAAACACACTTCAGTTCAATCACGTGATACTCAGGAACATGAGTTTGTACATGCCACTTATCGGTAGCTTTTGTTAATACAGACAACAAACGTTTTTGATGCCACAGAAATTTAAATTCCGATGAGTGGTTTCGCGGCAGTAACATTAGTTTTATTGAACAAATTACGTAAACTCGGAGACTGTCTATAATATCAAGACAGCTGTCTATAATCTGAGAATACACATAAGATTCTGCAGTGATCATTTTCGACGGAGATACTTATTTGCGAAGCTCGAAATTAGCATGCAGAAGCATAGCAAGACTGATCGGGTTTGAGATATTATAGACACCACCAGTAGCCGAGTGCTTAAGACAATTGAATATTGGTAGTTTGACTCGGGTTCGAAAAGAGGCGAACTGGCTGGTCACATGGTAAGTTTTTGTGATTTTTCTCACGTGTAACGTAAATACAAGGCAGCTTCACTTAGAAACTACTCTACGAAAGCATCGCTTCCCTAAGCAAACAGCCTTTATACGCATCATTAAATTCAAATAACCTTGCTCGCGATAGTGTATTTTGACGATGTTGAAACTGCTTCATTTGCATTTCGAAACGAATAATTTACGAAACTAGTAGCAATTTTTTCCTCTCCCACACGGAATCGTAGATGCTGAATCGGGATATGAGGCCACAACTCTACATTATAGCCAAAGAAAGAGGGACATTACCCAAAATTTACTCTCTGGTACATGTGTAGAATTACATTTTAAATATCATAAATTATACTTCAGTAAGTAAATTTTTTTGTGTATAATGACATTTTAAGCATTTTCGAAGATGAAAGTTTTTTGATTCAAGAAGAAAAGAAAATAAACCGTCTTGGCAATTATTCTTCTTTTAATACGTACTACTGCAGTCGAAAAGCAAGTCGATGCTTCTTTGACATTAATAGTGTTTGAAATGCTTTACAAAAATTAAATTTCTGCTTCTTGCCATTTACAAAGATGTATCATTCGAAGACAAATCCTTTTAAATTGTTTTCCAACCTTTTAATTTCTATTGTAGAATGATTGCGTAAAGAATAAGAGGTAAATTTGCGAGTTTATTACTCCAATAATCATTTTATAATATTCTAAAATGCTAATATGCAATGATTTATTTATTATGATACAGTCTGCTAAAAAACGGTGCGAAAAATAAATTTTGATTCATGAGAAATACAACAGCTGCTAAACAAACCCAAACTTAGAATGAAAAAAAAAGATGGATTATAAAAAATTCCTTCCAGAATACAGGCAGTTTAGAAAACGGCCATTAAAATGATTCAGTGAGAGTGAAATTGCTTTCAACATAATCTGTTTTGCCATTCCGGAGAAATCAATTTCTCTTCTTTTCCTTCTTTTTTTGGTTTTTTTTTTTTTTTTCTAAAGGGTTATTCTAACTGAAGCTTATTGTCTAATTTCTATATTAAAAAGTATGCGCATTTTAGTAAGAGGAATATTTCTGTAGCTACATATGCTTAAAATAAATACGTTGTATGAATACCCTCACAAGGAATAATATTGTGAATGTTATTTAGTTTTATTAAAAATTTTAAAAAAATCGAAAATTTCAGTTTGACCTTTGAATTTACATCTCAGTTTAACACCTGAAATGCAATTCTAAGCTATATAGTTATGACAGTGTTTACGCTACAAAGTTACGTTTACTAAATTTTTCGTGTACTAGTCAAGAATAAAACACCAAATGTTATAATATTTAAAACGACCTACTGAAACTAAAATCCAGATGGTAGAAAAAAGGATATATAAGGTATTTTCTCCCTCCTTTCTGAATGCCTTCGTGGTGTAAAGGTAGAACAGTCGACGAGTATTCGAGAGGTCGAGGTTCGAGTCCCGACGACGGCATTGCACGTTATTCATATCGCCTGCTTAAAATAACCTAATGACCCTAGAGTGATGCCCGAACTAACTACAGCATATGTTAGATGGTGGATTATGATTCTTCACCACCAGGATTTGGCGACTAGGTACCCTAATCCCCAGACACCCTCTAAAAGGGGGAGTATATAATGTATTTCCTCCTTCCTTTCTTTTTGCCGTCGTGGTGTAATGGTAGCACACTTGGCGCGTATTCGAGAGGTCCAGGTTCTAGTCCCGGCTAGGGTATTGCTCATTTTTCTATTTCCTACTTCAAAACTCCTAACGATATCACAGTGTAGGAATCTCAACGTAGAGACATTTTCGTATACATAATAAAGAAAAGACTTAATGATTCAAGACGTAGTTGCGCATTGTTTTCTCTGAATTGCTTGTCTGCGGGCTTGCAATAAATATTTCTCGCAAGTGAAACAGCAACAGTTATATAGTGCCATATCATGAGCTGCGCCATATCATACCATATCATGAGCTACATACGCACCGATGGCTGACTACAATTATTTTTCTATGGCAAGATTATAGCGCATTGCTTGTCTGACATAATTTCTCTTATGAAAAGTATAAAATGGTTTTATTTTATTTAAAATATTTTAAGCGGTTCTGTGTTTTATGTGTTATCATAATTCTCTTTTCAACATGAAAAGCACAAAATTCCGTTTATTATGTGCATGATTTATTTCTATTTGCTGAAAAGATGCTAAATTTTTAATATTGACAAAACGTTTGCTAGACACTCGAAAGATAGCATGTCCAATGATTTTCTGCAATAGTAAAAAATATGCGGATAGTTTTAACTTGGCAGAATATTCATAGGAAAATTTTAAAATACTTTCTCAAGTGCAAAACGACCGTCCATAAATCTCTTAAGATGACATTTTTCAAATTTATATTGATGATTTTCCAAGCCTAAGCAAAGTTATTACGTAGATTACATTGATTCCAAGCCAGTCAGGTTAAAAAATGCAAATTTTTAATATACAAGAAATGCTACAAATCCGAAAGGGTTGACACCAGCAACTCTTTTACTGCCTTATTCGAATTAAAGAAAGTATTGTAAACGCAAAACATTTCGGGGATCGTATTCCAATGAATATATCTATTTTGACAGATCTCGAATCCATTTGAACAGTTTTCATTCGTGACATCTGTATGTACGGAAAGAATAAAAGACTCTTTTCACTTCCTTGTTTGAAGTAAAAAGGAAGTTCTGTAATTGCGAAAAATTTCCTGTGTCATATTTCAAACCAAATATCCATTTTGACTGTTTCCGAACCCATTCGGCCGGTTTTTTTTTGCGTGACATCTGTTCACACGGGCAGAATAAAGGACTCCTTTTCACAAAACGGATTGAAAATTGGATTCCAAAGGGACATTTTTCTGCCATATACGTAGGTACGGACGTATGTAGATATGTATTTCTCATAACTCAAAAATTATTAGTTGTAGAACGTTGAAACTTTGTATATTCTACTACACAATATCTAGATATGCACCTCGATTTTGGTTGCAATTGCCAGTACCAAACGTATTATACGAACCCACTTATCCGACTTAAAAGTGTTTACCTGGCCTTCATTTTCGCAATCGTTGTACATAGTCATATACATCCAGTTACAGAAGTGTTTTAAATGACGAGATTGATCGGGATATTTAATTTGAAAATTTGTAATTTTTTTATTCCGTTTTTAAGTTTCCTTAAGAGACTGGTTAATTAAATTAAGTGCAGGAAAAGTATTAAAGGGTTTAAATGGCGAAAACTGGCAGTGCCGTATTTAAAAAAATAATTTTGGACAAATAAAGATTCATAACTTTTAATGCGGTCTCTAGGTTGCTATACATATATTTTTGGGAAAATTTTATACTCGTTATGAAAACATATAAGAAGTTTGACTCCCCTATGGCAAAAAAAGGGGATATTTCATTTCAAAATTCGGCATTTTTTATGTCATTTTCAACTTGCCTGGATAACCGGTTAATTAAGTTAGAATAATATGAGGAAATAAGTTTAAATCAGGTGCATGAAAAGGTGTGTATAATTTAATAAAATGTACAAGGAAGTCATGTACTGTCCACAATAGATTTTTTTTTCATATCGATTTTAAATATCACTCGTATTCACAATCACAACTTAACAACGAGTTGATTTTCTAACAGCGATTAATTGCTAAGATCCTCTGATTGCGGATCTATACTTGAACAATGTATATTTACCCACTCACAAGTAGTATTCATTATTTCCTACGTGATAGCACATTAGCATCCTGAAACTCAGCAACGCTTCTTAGAATGTATGAGGACTCTAGCTCCGACATTTGGGCTTAAGTGCGTTTGAAAAGCCGTGCTGGAGTGTGTGACCATTGAGGCATTTGTCTTAAGTTAAATTTGATAAAATAAATATAAATGTGAAAGTGATTAAATATCAATTTAGCTAATGAAGTTTTGCTGTCTTTCCTAGGAATTAAAATTTGCCTACAGGAATATAGATTTCGATTAACATGCATGTGTTATTTAAAACACTTTAGAATACAATGAATTCTTCTATTGGTTGCAATGGAAAATTTACCGTATATTCCAGCATATAACTCGCACTTTTAATACAAAAAATTACATCAAAATTTACAGATGAACGTAAGTGGGTAAATATACATTGTACGCCGGATAAAAAATTAAATTTAAAAATAAGGAAAAGATGAGCATACAAAAATTTGATTTCTACACGTAATTAATGCTGTTGCTGCCGATTCTGGTGATTTTCTAGGACCCAGTTTGCAATACTTTCTTCTAGGGTAAGCCATTTCTCTACTCCTTTCCGCAAAACACATCCATTCTTTGGCATATTAATTACTGCGATATCAATTTTCTTCCACTCACGTAAAGAGCTATCTCCAACACCAAACATCCTTGCTGCAGCACGATTTTCATTTTCTTTCACAAAATGAACTATTCAAAGGTACACTAGATCAACGGCCTTTCAACTAAAGCCAATGCGATTTACTAAAGCCTTCGATGTTCACTTCAAATTCACGGCTTCAAATGACTAGACAAAGAGAAAACATCTTACTATCTTACTTCTAATTCCTTTGTTTCATTCGGGTCTGAAGTACTTTTGTATCCCAAATTATTTTACCCTTTTCTCGAAACACTAGAATATCATTCTAGCGCATTGACTACAATCCACCCTCTTTGCAGAATTATTTACTCCCTCAAGCACTCCCCCTCACACACACATTTTGTTTCCTATATCGCTTGTCAATTTAGTATACCATTGTTCAAAAACTTGCGAAAAATCTTCGAATGAATTACTTCAAAAGATAACAACGTCAGACATTTATCTTTCAGGTTTCTTCGTAACGAAAAGGGTGCGCGTTATACGGCGAATATACCTAAAAATTAAAAAACGTAATTTGAAATTACATGTGTGGGTTATACATCGGAATATACGATAGCTATTTTTATCACCAAAATATGTATTTTCGATTTAACTAATTTAACAAACCCAGACGTTTTCGGATAACTGTCAAAATATAATTTTTTTTCAAATACGCTTTAATTTGAATATCATGAAAAAGCAATTCGAAAGCCAATTTTTATAGCTAAAGTTATCCAATAAATTTCAGGTACTATCGAAGCATGTATTCCCTTCAGATTTCAACACTAGAATTTCGCCAGAAAAATTATGAATTTTCATATTGCTATTTAAGTAACAAATTACTTTTACTGATCACAAAATGTGAAGATACCGAAATATGACAAAAAACACTCATAATTTTTAATAAAAAACATTATACAGATACTCTTGGAAAACAAGCCAAACTTTTATTAAATATAATGATTAAGTTTTTTTTTACTATTCGTCAAGACAGACTATTTAAAATGAGCGAAGCAATATAAAATTTACAGATTTTAACGACCGCTAAAAAGATTTGTTAAGGCTTTTTTTATTCTGTCTCTGATTTCACGTGTACCAGTCTGCTAGTGCACTCACTCCTGCTGATCCCTTTTCTTTTATCACTGTAGTTTTATTATTAAACTTCATTTGCATCATTTTACGTATTACTAAGCATCATCGCACTTCCGCCATACGCAATTAAACAGCAAAATTACAAACATACTATTAAAAGCAGTATAGCAGCATATGTTAGAATATCCGATGCAGTGTTAAATGTTGGCATATGTTTTGCTATTTTTTTTCAGTCTTTTCTTAGTTCCTAATGTGAATGTTCTATTTTCTTAGTACAATGGCTTGCAAACCTTTTTTTTGGTCTTTTTATTACGATTGTTTTGTCTGTTAACTTTACTTATGTCTGTTAACATCATGTTCTTTGTACTATTAAGCCCTTTAAAATTGAATTCAATAGCAAAATCACAAAATAGCTAAAAACAGCATATCTTTAGAATTTCCTATATACAATCCCACAAGCTGGAGATGAAAAATATTTTAATCCGTAGTGCTGCAACTTCCCGCTTTCAAATCGTTGAGTATATTAATGAAAAATACGTTAAATGTTTACATAGTATGGAATATAAAATTCGAAATTCAAGATTAATGCTTCCAGGTACAGATTTTGGGGTACAGACTACGCCACTCAAAATTGGATGGCTCAAGGTTCAGTTGTTTTTTTAACATACATAACGATATGCAGATCTTTCATTATTTAATTTCTTTAGAAAGAATATAGGGCGATAATATTTGATGTCTACAATTTGAAAACCGACTCGCTGTTTATAGTGGACGAAGCAAAATCCCATTTCGAAACTATTAGTCCATTCGAGCTAATACATTTTTGGACTAAAAATTGTGAATTTCTTATTTATAATAAGAAGAATATGTGTAATTGAACACAAGGTACCTATTTACATTTTTAAAAGACACTTTACATTTGACATTAACATCTCTCAGTATGATAAAAAAATATAATCTTAGCTAAACTATGTAAATTGAGAAGAGAAAAGACTTCACAGCTGATTCAATAAGGTTCAGACAAGACATACGTTTACTTTTCAGACACAGCAATATTCTGAAAGCAAAATCTAAAATAAAATATTTACACTTTCTCTGCTTCGTAGTCGTACATTTCAGTCGTAAAAGGAGAGCTTAAGGTATTCTGTTTCATCGGGATAAAAGCCTTAAGGCGCTTTCTAAATTCTCAAATGTTGAACACGAGGCAATGCTTTTTGTGAAGGTTTCTTTTCTAGCTTTCTTTTATATTGAATCCTTTTTTTTGCAGTACGTATGAATATGAAGAATGAATATGTGACTTCCTTTGATTTCCTGTGAGTATGTATACCTATAGATATGCACATACATTTACTCCTAATATACATATATATGTTCACATACGAATTTTATATTACATGCATATACACCCTTCCCACGGCCCACCAGCAGCCAAGAGGTAAAGTCGTTGAATACTGGGAGTTCGGTTCGAGGTTCGAATCCCGTAAACGGGCTGCCTGCAAGGGCGCTTTCGAAGTTTTTGTCATGTACACTGGTTATTATAAATTAAGGAAAAATCACAAAAATCACAACTACTGAAAAGGTAACATTTAGAATTTTATGAAACTTACCCACAATATACAGCACGTACTAAGGTAACAAATAGCATATAAAGAAATTACCAGACAATTACGGTAGTTTAGAAATTAGCACATGTATAAAATGAACAAATCGAAAGTGTCAGTTTGCTATAGGAAAAGTATCTTCAATGTGGAATATGGTCGCCTCTAGAAGCAATACAGCACATACAGCGATGTGTGATGCTTTCAATTATGCGGTCTATCAGTTCCATAGAAAGCGACAGCCATTGCTCTTGCAAAGCAGTTGTAAGCGCTGCAAGGATCTCAGGGGACGGATTGAGAGCAGCTAGACGTCTCCCTAAAGTATCCCAGACGTTCTCGATAGGATTCAAGTCCGGGGTTCGAGCTGGCCACTCCATGCGCATAATTGTTTCCTGTTGAAGATAATCATCTACGATGCGAGCCCTGTGTGGTCTTGCGTTGTCGTCCTGTAACAGGAAAGCATCACCTATTGCCCCGCCATATGGGCACACATAAGCATCAGGGATGTCATCTCTATAAATCTGAGCATTCACGGTTCCCCTTGGAAAAACATGGAGGTCTGTGCGTCCACCCAGAGAGATGCCACCCCAAACACAGACATTGCCTCTTCTGTATGCATCTCTTTCACGGATGTTTGACGGATGATAACGGGTTTCAGGTTCTCTCCATATCAAATAACACCTACTGTGGCTTTATAGACTAACCTGGGACTCATCCGTAAAGATAACAGCCCTCTATTGATCAGACGTCCAGTGGACATATTGTCGTGCCCACTGCAAACGGTTCCTCCTATGGCGTGACGTGAGCGGCACGCAAATGGCTGGTCGCCTCGCATACAGACCACCTTCGTGAAGCATTCCACGCACCAACCTTCCGGTGGCTGCAGGAAGGGAGGATCTAAGAAGAGTCGGAATAGCGGGTCTATTCCTGCATGCACATAATGTCAAATGTCGGTCATCGGCGCTTGTCGTAGCAGTTGGCCGTCCTTGACTGAACCTCCTAGATGCCGAATCTGTGGCTTCAAATTACCTCCAAAGTCTATGATTCACAGAAGGACTCACATTTAGCCATCTGGCCACTTCTGTTTGACTTTGTCCTGCCATTAGTCTCCCAATGGTTCTCCATCGTAGTTCTGCAGGCAAATGATGCCTGGAGGTCATTGTTACGAATTGGTTATCTCAGATTTCTGATGTCACAATCAAAGTGAAATATGTGGGCTTGCTCTCAAACATGGACTTTTATGCTCCTCGCAGATGACATTTTCCGAGTGCAGCTTCAATAATTTCCATATTGCAGTTTCACTCAGCTACTCTTACTTGGCAACATATTTAAATTTTACACGGTTTGGCTTATTTTTGAGGGAGTTATCACTATTTTTGTGGTTTTTCCTTTATTTATGATAACCAATGTATATGAGCCAAAATAAAATATTTCCTCTTACATTGTCCTCCACGAAGTCATCCCTGCCTCTTAGGCAGATAGCTCTAGAGTGCTTTGACACAATCACATAAAAAAATCAAACCAAACCACACTTCCCATAGAAGTCCTTATCTGGGCTTTAGGTTCGCAACCGTTGGTGTAACCTACGTCATTCTCAAATCATCGCACACACACACACACATATATATACTTATACAGGGTCCATCAGGAAAAGGTATACGCACTTAAATAAATGCTACCGGCGTAATGGTTTAAGTTGAAATAACTGTCGTTACAACATGTAGTATGCTGGTCGCTCAAAAACAAACATATAAGTAACTTCCATGAGTGTAATTTGTGATGTATGATAGTGAATCAAAATGGTCTAGAGGGAATTTGAAGGATGTCTTATAGCGTAGAAATCTGGTTATGCCAGAGGTCCTTAGTCGAGAAATTACAGTAGTATATTCAGTAGTCTTCTTGAACACATTAACCAATATATAATTGTAGCAACCTCTCGTCGTTGTGCTATATGTCTAGCCACAAATAGCCATCATTTTGACTCTTCTAAATAGATAGGTAGAGGCGTAGAATGACTGCTTAAAATCTACCCTAACCTGTGATATTTCTGATTATCTTTGGACCTGTTTCTGTCTCCAAGTTGCTGGCCGACGAGTAATTTCCAGATTTACGGGGTACTACTTTCCCACAATGTTCAGTAATGGCAACTTTCAGCTCTTGATAAAAAGCATCAATGCGTTTCCGAAGTATGGTTTTCGAACAACCTGCCGTCAGAGAATCAATCTCCGACGGCAGTTGAGCTACGCAATACTTGAATTTCGTGTTGGGATATGTAATAGGCTTTAGTGAACCTAAAGCGAAATTTAACTCACGTATAGCAAACCACAATGCGGGATCAATAGGATTATAAATCGGTATCTTTACCGCTGCTGTTACCTCCATATTAGTGGCTGAAGTAAAGGAAACGTCTACAAACAACTAGGCGTTGGAATGAATTTAAAATATTGCGCGTGTAGAAAGGTCGCCATTGCAAGTGTTTTAGGTTGATCAAGTTAGGAGTCCATGTTGCTAAAACAGTCAACTTTATTAGCACGACTTATTTATTAAAACAAGGGAGCTACTACATGATACTCGAACTTTACAGAACAGATGGCAAAACTACTGGGTCGTCAGCTGGTGACTCATACAGCTATTGCGAAACAACGACACGCCAGCTGGTGAAGAATTTGCTTACATTAAAAATAATTTATATTTTTGCTATGTTTTTGGTATTTTTTTCATCTGTATGCACTCTTCTGTTATGACATGGCTTTGCTTCTCAGTTGATGAAATTTGCAGTTTTCATTCTAATTCTCTTAAAATTATTCAGGATGTATTCGAGCAGCATGCCGCTAAAAAGCAACATTCTCAGGCGGGGACTTGGCTTTACTTCTTAGTACTCCATAGTTCAAGTTTACATCATTTCCATCAATACTATCGACACTTTAAGATTTATTACTTAAAATCAATATTCAACAGAATTATCAAGGCTATTCATCTGTTCATGGCTCACATCGCTTTGAGAGATGGTTGAAGTCATAATCCTGCAGCATCACAGATTAAAAGGTTTACGTAATGCCTTTTGGTATAACCTTCGAATCAACTGCGTTTGGTATCGAACAAATATGACAAAGAATATTATAGACTATAACAAGAAATATAATAGGAATATCGAAGGAAATGGAGCAGATTAGAGAAGTTTGTAACATAATTGAACTTCTTGTGATTCGCAATGAAAACTTCTCAATAGCAGATTTACAAATGTTTTCGGAACAGTGATATAAACAGGAAATTGAAGAGGTGATTCCGAAATGCCAGGTTTGACTATAAAGAGCGACATGAATAAAAGAGGCTTTAATAATAAGGGATACAAGATCTACTCTGATAGAAATGGAAAAAAATCAGTCATTGAAAGGGGAAACGAAATAGCTATATAAACATACTATAAATTATTGCAGGATAAGTGGAAGAACTTTTAATACATATATCAATAAAATAAATTTTACTTCCTTTTGTTCAAAGTATTATACTAAAATTTAAAAAAAAATTTCATCATGGAAAATTTATGAAATAGAATACTTTTGAAGCATTTTATGCTGTTTGTTTGGATTAAATGTTTTAATAAACACTTTAAGATTAAGATTATATGTTTTTATACACACACTGTTCAATAGACACTTTTAAGATACCTATTCAATAAATACTAATATTATCAGAAATCTAGCACACGTCTAAAACGATTCATACAAATGTTTCATAAGTTTTAAAATTACACAGAGCGAAAACGTGTTGCTTGAAATTTGCTTGACAGAAATACTGAATTGGATTGGATTGTTATATTAGGATAAGTTATAAAAGGACTATTTGTTTAACGGAAGGGATGCTTTTGTGGATGCATCGCAAAGCGGGTTCCTGTTTACTTTAGACAGGAGAAATTCCATGTAAACTCCCATGCATGTTCGCTAGGATGCGAACTCCATATGAAATGTCAGTGTTTAGTGGTTGTTGAGGTTGAGCTGCCAATGCGTTTTAATCGAATAATAAATGCATGGTTATAACCATTAACTTAAATCTGTGAGACTAGTGGAAAATCGAATGCTTAAAGAAATATTTTACAATAACGTTTGAATTAAAAACTGAAAGATTTAAAAAATTAATAGTGTTGTGTTCGTATGGGTTCGTAATAGACTGAATGCACACAGAACCGATGAGAGCTTGATGAAATTTATTTTACCAAAAGGAATACTTCATTGTTCTGAAACCTTCCCCCAAAATACTCGTACAGCTCTTTAGAGTATAACAGAATGCAATCAGTAGTTACATTTCAAATTACTAAGAGCGTTAAAAGCAATAAAAGCAATGTAATGCAAAGGGCATCTAAAGATCGAAGCTCACACGAAAATTTCTCAATGCTCTGACCTCACGCTGAACCAAACAACTGCTGTTGATATCATGCTCTCGCTGGTCATACATAGTTTTCCCACGGGCGCCGAGAAATTTCTGGTACTTTCCACTTTTCGAAATTACTGGAATATGAGGAATATATACTGATACAGTTACGTATATAGATTAATTGCATTTACTCGATAACAATACCAATTTCAGTTATGCATGGACAGGACCTAAAACCATCCCTAGCTTGGGGATATCTCGCCAATTTAGAGCGACAGCAATTTACTACATGTTAAATAGGCTTGTCCCTGTAATCTTATTTGTCCGGCAAATCTTCGTCTCTTCAGGTATTCATGTTACATTATACAAAAGCTATTATAATTTTACTTATAATTTCAATAAAATGAGTTACATATATAAAAAATTTGTAGCAACATTTTGCTGCAGTTTATTTGGGCTAAAATAAAACCTATTGATTTATCAAGACAGGTATGTCTTAGATTTAACTGGATAAAGTAATGAATCAACAACAGTTGTTGTTGTAATTATTACCGGCATATTCATTAACTATTGCAAGAAAAATTTCAAAAAATCGTTCATTATTTTAAATACTTTGCATATAGAAGGTGTTAGACAAAACATTATTAGAAGTTCCAATTCCTTAAATATTATTCTTAAGTACTTGTTCCTATTTCCAAAGTTCTCAAAATACGTGGAAAATTTTATGATAATAGTTTCGGTGATCAGAAGTGGAATGGTTTTTAAATACAAGATGTAGCCATTTATATGTTTTCCGAAAAGCAGATAGTCCACCTAAAACGTTATTGACTATGGGCTAATGTGTTATATGCATAGAGCTCAAAACTGAAGTAACTAGTACTCTTTTGTCACGTATGAATGAGTTATAAAAGAGGCACTTTTATTTTAAAGTTGTTAAGGTGATATTCAGCTCCGGTCAAAAGCATACGTTGAAAAGCGATTTAAGTCAATAAATTTTTTTTCACATAAAAGCATGGAACATTTTGCATTTTACTTATTTAAAAATATTAATATTTTACTATCCACGAGAGAGAGGTACAAGATTAGATTTTATATTATTTATAGAACCTTTTACGCTCGACCCTGCAATTTTCTCCTATATTGCTTTACTGTGTATTAAGGAACGATGCAACTGTAAGTGTATACCAGGTTAATATCTGAGGAAATTCATAACTCTTTAGCTACCTGTGTATATGATATGCTACAATCTCGTCTATGATATACTACAATATATCCTCTTGTTGTGATGCGAAGATCTATATATAATCCAGTTCAGATCCACGAACTGATTGCAGGCAAAAGCCAAAGAGTATTGTTGGTGAAGGTCTTGGGCCATTTATAGATGAGTATAAGAGAATGTTAAGACGGTTTAAATCGTAGCCAATTAGGAAAGGTAAATTTGCGAGGGAATGACTATCGAACTCAATGAATCAGATTAAAAATCTTGAAGCAAAACATTGCTAAAATTATTTCGAATAAAGTCTTATATTTTAGATTTCATTTAATAGGCAAACACAGGTATGTCGCCTTAATCAGTATAGTGGTTGACGTTGCTGGCTGCCCTATCTTTGGCTCCGGGTTTGAATCCCAGACAAGGTTACGATGTTTGTAAGGGTATAGTGCTTAAGCGGCATAGGGCACAACTACTAACCAGCAGAAATTCCTGTCGAGAGGTTTGATGGCAGGAAAAGAGGGATGGAAGAATCTCA
>KK115172.1:2693104-2715874 GCA_000611955.2 Stegodyphus mimosarum
GAGGGATGGACGAATCTCAAATCAGTCTCTCGGGGTGTTGTCAATCAAAATTGGGACGGAATTTTTACTTTCTCACTAGTGTAATTCGGTTGCCTCCTGTGGTGTAACCTGTGCAACTATCTCGATGCTGAGACGACTGAATGCTTGATAGAGATAAGCTATTTTCGAAGAATGAATTAGGTTGAAAGTGCCCGGCCATTTATTTCTACGTCTAGGGATTGAACAACGATAGAATAATAACATAGAATATTTTTTGTAGAATAATAATTTCTAAATAACAAATTGTTCATTTATTTAACTTGAAAATGTTGAATTCGCTTTTGGTATGCTACTCAGTTTTTTAAGGAAATACGCCAGCTTTGAATTAATACCATGTTTTAATCTCGAGCTACATATTTAGAGTATCTATGGTTTTAAGTATTTATTGTTCTACGTATTGCTAAAATTCTTTTATCCAGCTATGTTTTTCACTAAGTTCGTCCAAAGTAAACTTTTTAATTCATTTTCTACGTGGTACTTTGCAAGAAAAGTCAGAATTACATTACTTCTTTTATCTATTCTCATTTTCTTTTATTGACAGTAAAATTGTGTCTGGACTTTTTATTTTTCTTACAAGAAACTTCTTTGTTTGCAGATACCACACTAAATTTCTTACAGGCAAGTAAATAGGAAATCTTTTATTGGAAAGCGTTCTTGTAATTTCAAGCCAACATTCAGTAAATCGTATCAAATTAAATTACAGCTAGAAAATAGAAAAGTAAAAGAAAATAGTAACCTGCATTTATTGACCAGATGTGGACAAAATACCATGTTCTTTATTCTAGTTCCTCACCAAATTGAATTGTATGACTCTTCATCTTGAGAAATACACGACATATTTTTGATAGGTATTTCTGAAGTAAAGATTTTCACAAAAAAGCAATGTTTTCTGGCAATAACCTGAAACAATTGATTTTAAGTTTGTGGCAAATATTTTCTCACTTAAACTGAAGTTTTTGATTTCAGCTTAGAAGGGGGAATTCAAAATGCTAGAAAATATTTTTTATGTAATTGTGAGTCTGAAAAGTCAGAATACAGTTTAACACTTTGAATAACTTTGAATAATTTACCTTAAAGATTCGAAAGGCTTTAAAAAAATTCAAATTAAAAAGAAAGAACAACCAGATGCAAGCTTCAGTTTAAGAATTTTAACCTAAGCAATTATGAGGGATCCACAGGCTTAAGAATTAGTCCCTTAAAAAATAAAGGTAAAGAGCATATAAATCTTATACCTAAAATAAGGTGCTATTAATCACAGGTCAAATGATAAAAAAATTATGACACTGTTTCACTGTACAGATTTGTGCACATTATTTGGTTACTATGACACTATTTTATTGTACAGATTTGGACACAGATTTAACAAAAAGAAGGTTTAATTATTCAAGCCTTATATATAGCTGTGCATTTAATTTATTAGACTGCTTGTTCACGAAACTTGTAACAAATATTTATTTCAAGCGATAGCAAGTCTTATTTTGATGATAAAAAAACTTGCTTACAGTTAACAATAAAAATCTCCAAGAAGCATTTAAAATATTAACTTTATTTTGCTGGAATTTAGCTCACTATTATGTGGAATCTATTTAATTCTTCAGATACATTAATTCCTCTTAACATTCCGCAGTAAATTCTGATTATTTGCTTCTTTGTTGTGGTAAAAATGTTGCAATTTACAGCGATTTTGTATTCTGTTGTCATTGCAAGTAAAACTACGTAATATTTTCGTTTATAAATAAACTATAAACCATCCTAAATATTATGAAATGAACTAATTTTTAATGCAGAAAAATAAAAACTGTTAATAATTTAATTGCATCACTCATTAAATATCATTTACTTAAAAATTTAATTTTTTTTTATTTTAACATGTAAAGTCCATTCCTGAGAAAATAAAATCATAGTCTAATTATGTTATTATAAGTTGAATTATAACTTCATCCCAGTGATAACAAGCATTTATTAGGAGAATGGTTAAACATTTTTACAACAGCGATCAACGTTTACAACGATTATATAACTAAAGTTCAGAGAACAAAGTTGGCAGATTGGCCAAAAAGATAGATTACGTCATTTAACGGAACATAAGGTAATAAAGAAAAAAAGAAATTACATTAATCATTGCATGCGGGGACATTCAGATGTATAAAATAACAAGTCATGCCTCAGAATTTGATGAACGAAAAGAATGGATGCATTTTAGAAGCAACTATTTAAGCGTATGAAATCGTTGAGCTCGTTAATAAAAAATCTGTTAAAGTTTTACAAAATATGAAATAGATAATAAAACAAATTCAAAATTCGGATTTCCAGGTGTCGGTACTCGAGTAGAGGACTACGTTATTCAAAATTGGATGGCTCTACGTAGCATTGCTTGTAAGGTATTTTTCCTCTTCTTTCCGCATGCCTTCGTGGTGTAATTGGAAGCCTACTCAATGCGAATTCGAGAGGTCCTGTTTTCGAGTTCCGAAGAGGATACTCCACATACATTTCTCACGTCTTCTGCTTCAAAAGAGCCTAAAGACTCTACAAGTTTTTTCATAATGCGAGAAACATGTATACTTTCATGCAGACGCTTCATTATTATTCTTTTTAAACATTACACGAGGCGATAATATTTGGAGACAACAATTTGAAAACTGATACAACGCATTTAAGTGATTCGACACAAAATACTGTTTCGAGACTAATGTCTCTTTTGTACTAATAATGCATTTTTATTGTACGAAACGAAATACTATTAGTTTATCTTCTATGCGCTCTCATACATATACTATTCTAAAAGCTTTACCTTTCAACAAAGCATAAAATCATTAAATATTTATTTTAAATGATGAATTCAGTTTATATAAATTAAGTACATTTACTTTATAATATATCTAAATGATAATTTCAATGAACACTTGTAGCTTTGTTACAAGGGATTAAAGGTAGATGAGCGAAACTAAAGAACTTCGATTTAAAATTAAATAGGCACCCTTTCTCAGAACACATTCCCTCAAATTTGCCGTTTGGTGAAGCCTGAGGTCTTTAATTTATGATTCAAATTTAATCAGTCATTAATTGCAAACTGAGATAAAAATTAAAGTACATGCAATTGAAACATACCAAAGCTGATAATTTTCTGCACATTTTCAAATTTCTTGTAGTTAATAAAAGATGTTTTTAACGCCGTATGTAATATAACTGACACAGAACCAATTTAAAAAAAAAGGTTTATGATATTTTACATTTTTAAATTTTGCAAAAATGAATGGACTTTAAAACTTTTCTTAGAGATGTAATCTATAATGTACAATTTTTGGAATTATATTTAATAATTTATTTTTTTTTCTTAAAAGCATTTGAAATTTTGCATTTAATAAATTCTTTTAAATGTATGAGCACTTGAAATGAAGTACAGCAAGGAAAATCCAACAGTAAATTCATTACATAATATTAAACCCTTTGACAAGGCTGCAAAGAAACAAAAAATAATTTATAAAAACGCCATAAATAAAGCTGGGTAGAAAATCCTTTTCTAAATTCTTATTGTTAAAAGAAAGTAAATGCCCTTTACATCAGAAAACTATATTTTTGTACCTATTACTGTTGTGTTTGAGAATACCATTCTATGATTTTTATTTTAATACGATAAGACCTGTGAAAAAATGGTCACAGAAAGACAGAATTTCTAAATTTGAAATCTTCGATACTTATATTAAGTAAACGAGAGTAAGTCTTCAACTCTTATAAGAAGGATCTATATATCTTGTTATAATAAAACCGATACTCTGTGGAAAACTTACCTATGGATAAGTACAACCAGCGGTCCTTGTCAAGTAATATTTTCAGTAAATAACTTTAAAAAAAGGCTATAAAAAGCTATTAATAAATCAACTAAACAATAAAATTTTTCCTTCTTTCCACTCTACGCATTTTTCTTTATTGACTGATAGTTTGGCTTCAGAACGAAACATATCGACTGCGTTACTTTATTTCAGCCGACTTTCATAATTTTCGTAGAAAAACTGGTGGGTAACTTAATCGTGACAAAACAAGCTGAGACTTATAAGTTTTAGTGTAGAAATGTGCCGCTTAGATTGGCGTCAAATATCGATGCTGTTACTGGTTTTCTGGTAACCCAGAATCGACTAGGTTTCCCCAATGCTATAGCAACTTTTTTTTTTGGTTACTTGCTAAATCTGATTGGAAATTCCTAATTTAGTGATTAACGGCTACGTGATATGTAGTTCGTTTACCACATTCTACAAATCAAGTATGTTTAATTTGGATCCTACCTTGAATTACTGAATTTTAACTGCCGTTAACGTACCCTTGAGTTTTGTTAGTCTGTAGAGTCATTAGGTTATTTCGAAGCAGGAAGGATAAAAAATGAGCAATTCCTTCCCCGGGACTCTAACGTCGGACCTCTCGAATACGCGCCGAGTGTGCTGGCCATTACAACACGAAGGCATGCTAAGAAGGCGGAATAAATTCCTTATATACTCCCCCTTTTAAAAGACGACTAAAGATTAAGGGAGCCAGTGGCAAAATCCTGGTGGTGGAGAATCATCATCTACCATCCTTTTAGTTCGGGGGCCACTGTAGAGACATTAGGATTTTTGGAGCAGGAGATGTGAGAGATGAGCAATGCTTTCACTGGAACTCGAACCTCGGACTTCTCAAACACACACGGAGCGTGCTTGCCATTACACCACGAAGTCATGCTAAGAAATGCATTATAAGCTGGCTAGTTTGAATGGATCACTGTTCCGTCACTTCCACAAAGAAATATCTCTGGTGAGATGAGTACTTGTTTTTGTAGAGGATACCACAAAAGAGACTTTGTTGGTGGTGATAGCTCGCAAATTTGCTCTGGAAACGCAATTATTTCCGACTGGTGGAATTTTTATGATTGCTTCGGTAATCAAGGTTTCAAGCATTTGTCAGTGAATCAACAACAACAGCAACAACAAACAATGAAACTAACACCTAACCAACACTATTGAGGGCACGTGAAACCAGATAAGCGGGAGATGAAATTCTTTATTCCTACTTTGTAAAGTTTTTGTGGCGTCGCAGTGCGAAATTCAGAAGAAAGAGGATCCGTCGTGGGACTGCATAAATCGTATTAAAGAATTAATTATATATGCCGTAGTCGTATGACATTGACGATAAGACATAACCTAGAACATGCAAGAGAAGCCCTTCTGTTGTTTTTGAAACATATGTTTCTGGCGTTGTTTTGGGTGACAGCCATCCTGGAAATATTGTTTCTTGGCGTCAAAAGATTTGACAAAAATATCAGGGCACCCGATTGTAAACTTTTATCAACTTATTCCTAGCTCCATTCCAGTTTGCACCAACAGCATTTCGAAGAAAAGAACGCTAAGAATTCTTACCCTTCTACTAGCTTCCGCTTACAGCTATAATTTCCTTACTAATATCTTTTCGAAAGGAATTTCAAATAGACGGAATTTAAATGCTTTTATTTCTTAAAATACTAGATTATGTAATAATAAAAATTATGGCAACACGACAATGCTGTATAAATTCTGTATGCATTCATGGTAACGATGAAACTTCATCGGTCATTTAGAAGTTTCTTCATTTTTAACTTTATTAGAACGTTATTAAAAGGAACATTATTCGACAATCATCGTATTTCGATGTGTGATTTTTCACTTCCTTTAAATTTTTTGCTCATCGAAAATCGAGCTGCGAAAAATATGCAAATTTTTGGAAGGCGTATTTAATCTCAAGATATGCATTATAACAAATTACCTTAGGGGACATGCATAACGGAAGGAAACTCAATTTTAAAATGAAGATTTAATATTTCAAATTTTTAAATACGTTTTTGAACAATATAAATAAATTTTCAGTAATGGTTAATCTTTTTCTAAATGAGAATACTCGTAGCAAAAGGAAGAAAACTGAATTAAAGCCCGAATATTACTCTTTAAAGTCGAGCAGAAGCAGAAATTATTAATGCAGAAATTAATTCTGTTGTTCATTGTATTAAATCCAAATATTAATGAGATACTAATTTCTATGCTATGATATATTGCTGTCACTAGCTAGTGCTGCAGATTCATAGATTCAGTGATCTTCAGCATTTAGCCAGATTAAATCATTAATCAAGAATTATCACGGCCCTGGAAGTACCGATTTTCTGAAACTCTTTTCAATTATTATTATTAATTAAGTTCCGTATTTCTATGAACAATTCATGCTTCATTTTCAAACTGGATGATCATATTTTCCTCTACGCATGAAGTTACGATTGACTTCCTCCATCCACTTTATACAAAGACTTTGAATTTATTCTCTAAGAGACTTTTTTTAATAGTCTAAAAGTGTTAGAAATACTTAGAAACTTAGTGCAACGGGTTTAGAAATTAACTTCGAACGTAGAAGTGCAACGTTAATTTAATATTTAATTGAACAAATGGTTATTTCCTTCCTTATAAAATCACATATATAAACTTTCTTATTTTCCATTGCCTTGAGAGGAAATACAATAGTCTTTTGTCTTTAATATATTTAATTATTCTTTTATTGCAACAAGCCAAGTGATCTAATATTACTTTCTTTTAATACGGAAACGTGAAGTCCTCTTCATGCTTAACGCTTAAGAATTCCGAAATCCAATAATTTAAAACAAAAAATGACATTCCATGAGTACCTTATCGCCACTTATCAAAATTATCGATATTAACGTAAATTATCGATTTAACATAAATTATCGATACGTGTAAGAGATAGTGAATGATCTATTAGTGCATTTCTGAATCTATTATACATAAATTCTCAAAATCGTTTTATTTATCACTCCGGCTACCTTTACAACCAGAGTGCATTAATTGCAAGAACACAAGAGGCAACCAAAATACAACATTTACATTACTTTATAGTTGTACTTCATATTTAGAATATTTTCCAAAAACAGTAATTTTAGCTGTTACTTAAACGAAACATTTTCTTAAACAAACATTTATGACGCATGTAGCCTTTGATTTCGTTTAAATAAACAGGTGCAAGCACAAGTTAAGTTTTGGGAAGAAAATTATTTAATACGGAACTACTCAACAGCATTTTAATTCCCATTAAAAGTAGAAAAAATTCTTTTCACATGTACTTCAACTAATTTCATTAATTCAAAATTTGTGGAATTTTTACATATTAGCCTAGCTGGGCATTAGCCAGACGTCTCAAAACGGCATTTTGCGTTGAATCACAATGAAATTCTGAATCACTTCAAATTGTTGCCACAAAATATTATCGCCCTGTATTATATTTAAAGGATTTAAATAAAGAAGAATCTGCATGAATGTATGCATGTTTCTCACATTGTGGGAAAACGACGACATCCAATTTTGAATAACGTAATCCTCCACTGGAACATGGGCAACTGGAAGTTCAAGTTTTGAATTTATAATTTGTTTTATTATCGATTTCATATTTTGCAAAACTATAACGAATTTTTGATTAATAAACTCAACGACTTGAAAGCGAGCAATGGCAGGGGCACAGTACGAAAAGTATATTTTTATCTCCAGAGCGCCAGACTCTCTATCGGGAATGCTAAAGATATGCTGTTTTTAAATATTTCGTGATAGTGCTGTTGAATTGAATTTTATGTGGGTTAAGTGCGAAGAACGTTACATTTAACAAATGTAGGTAATATAGAAAAAGTTTAAAAGAACGCCCCTTTGGGCGTAATATAAAATTTGTTATTTATTTATTAGGTTTTAATGTGTAATTGATAGCTTAAAATTTTATCTCAAAACTCGTAGTATTGTTCCTGAATATACTTTATTTTGAACATTTTCACACATTTAATAAATTTTATACCTAGGATAAGAAATATTCTTGTTTCTGTTCAATATTTTTTCTGGATATTATAATCCTTAATACAATTTTTTATCCTCTGTGAAATAAAAAGGAGATTTATTTTCCGTCACGGTTGTTAGTTTTCTTTACATTTTTGCAGAAGATATTAAACCAGAACTTCTAAGATTTACAGAAAGCTTTCTTTCACAAAATATATTTTTGAATGAGCGCCGTGTTTTCAATAGTGAACAAACATATCTTTAAGTTTCGCTTTTATTTTTTGAAGATGAAGGCATTTTAGTTTAGAAATCAAATACACGAAAATCTTTTAAGTTTCAATATTAATTAGGAAAATTATAATAATACTTCAGTACCTTTTAATTTAAAATGTATAAAAGACACATAGCTGTAAAATATGTGTACATCTTAGCAAAAAGGATACACTTTCATGTTAACAGAAGTAAAATCAATCTTTACCGATTAAATATATTTTATGAACAGGATATATTATAAATACCCTGCAAGTTAATTATAAAATCTAATTACTACATCTGAAACTAAAATTAAACTGCAACTGGTTCCAAAATTTGCATTTGATTTATATGATCTTCGAATTAATGACCTTTAAATAAATCTATGCATTTCCGAAAAAAATTAAATACTGTAAAATTAATTATTCATAAAAATGATCTCAATAGTACAGCGTTTCTCAATCTGGTTTCGGCGGAATAAATGTAATCCTCGATGTTCGTCTTTGTGGTCATTCTAGGTTAAAAGACAAAAAGTAAAATTCAAATTAACTGCCAAATTAATTTGTAGACATGCAAGAATCGGCAGGGTCTTCATCTTATTAACGTGAGTATTAACATTTATCAACTATTAACTAATAAGGTAAAGATTATCCAATCTCTGATTGCTTGATTTACTAAAACAGATATAAATTTTCTTTCATTAACTTAATATCTTAATATTAATGCAAAATTAAGCAAACTTAAATTAATTTTATTTTAATAATATAAATATACTGCTAGTAGCTTATATTGAAATGCTTGCTTTCGGAAGGGAAGTTCCCCAAAACATTCTAATTTATAAAAGTGACCCCCCGCTTGAAAAAATTTGAGAAACGCTGGGTTAGTATAAATGCTTTAAGTAAAGTCGTGCCCACAAATTTTAAGAACTGAGAAAATTTTCAAGATTGAAATTCATGAACATGTGTCTCTCACTTTTAAATTTATATTTAAAATATAATAACGCACCTTTCATTTTGTGCTTAAATGAAACGCCTCACTCACTCTACTATTGACACATGATTGAAAGGTAAATCAAATTCAATATTTTTATTCAAATAGATGAAGGTATCGTATTGCACTCTGTATTCCTAGATAAACAAATATCAGGTAGTTTAAAAAACATCTTATAGTAAAACATGATGCATTGGGTTATTTCTAAGGAAACCTTAGCCGAATGCATTTATTTATCCGGACAAAAATCGAAAATTGTTGTTACGATAGATTAATATTGGGTGCATTTAAATGGCTGCGATAAAAATATATCTATTTATTATCATCGAAGAGGAGAAAAAAATCTTAAAGCATGGTTCAAAGAACCTAAAGAAAGTTTTTCAAATGGATTCACGCTTGATATTGGTTTTTTGTTTAACGGTAAGTTAAAAATAAACAAAGTGCACAAAAGTGTTAAGAGCAACTCCTCCTATTATCAGTAACAAATTTATACCCAATTATAAAATATGAAATACCTTCAATTTACCCGGTGCTGTCAATTAGTAGAACTGCATACGTAAAGCAAACAGCCACACGTCAGAGTCCGCTGTTAATTTTCTGGAAAAAATTGAGCAAGAAACGAGCATCAAAGTCGTACTCTTTACTCTTATCCTTAGTAAATCTTCAGATGTATCACCCACGGAATTTTCCTCTTTTGCACTTTTAAGAACGAGATGTCCAAACATCAACCTAAAACCTTCCTCGGACATTGGAAAGCTGTTCAAGAGGTATGGGATAAAAAACCTCTTTCGATACTATAAAAAAATTGTACTGTCTTGAAATTTACGGTGTAGAAAGATAGTGAAGAATAAGGGTTATCAAATAGAGCATTAAAAATGCAAAAACTTAAATAAAACATTTCTGTAAATACAATGAAAATCGTCTAAAATGTGCGAACAGCCTCTGTATATTAGTAAATTATAAGCATACTTTTAAATATTAGTCTATGTATACACAGTCCAGTCACATTAATGTGACCATCTGTCAAAAGCCAGAATAACCACCTTTCGCAGAGCGGACTGCTGCGAGACGTGCAGGAAGAGAGTCACATAGGTCCCTGAAGGTGTTCTCTGGGATGTTGAGCCATGCCGACTCTAATGCCGTGGCCAGCTGCGCTAGATTACGCGGTTGAGGATCCATGGCGCGAACAACTCGATCGAGATGGTCCCACAGATGCTCGATTGGGTTTAAGTCAGGTGAGTTTGCTGGCCAGGGGAGGACGGTAAACTCATCCTGGTGCTCTTCGAACCACGCACGTACACTGGCAGCTGTATGGCACCTCGCATTGTCCTGCTGGAAGATGCCATCATCCTGAGGAAAAACAATGCGCATGTAGGGGTGAACATGGTCCGCAAGGACAGATGCGTACTTGTATTGATCCATTGTGCCTTCCACAATGATCAGTGAACCTAGAGAATGCCAGGAAAACATTCCCCAGACCATAATGCTCCCGCCTCCAGCTTGGACCGTTCCGGCAATGGTTGCAGGGTGGTTCCTTTCAGAGGTTTCACGCCTTATACGCCAACGTCCATCTGTCCGATGGAGCATAAAACGCGATTCATCCGAAAACGCAACCTGTCGCCACTCAGTGGACGTCCAGCTGCTGTACTGGCGTGCAAATTCTAGCCTTCGCCGTCGATGAACAGCAGTCAGCATAGGTGCACGAACCAGGCGTCTGCTTCGGAGGCCCAGACGCAGCAATGTTCGCTGAATAGTACTTTGGGAGACACTTTTGGTAGCCCCTTGGTTCATTTTGGTGGTCAGTTGCTCAACGGTAGCCCGTCTATCTGCCCGAACGCATCTCCGCAACCGTCGTTCGCCTCTGTCATCTATGGCCCGTGGTGCACCACATTTGCCACGTCGCTGATTTTGGACAGTCCCATTTTGCCATGCACGGTACACTTTTACCACGGCGGCACGCGAACAGTTCACAAACTCAGCCGTTTCGGAAATGCTTCCACCCTTGGCCCGAAAGCCAATGATCATGCCCTTTTGGAAGTCGGATAAATCGCTTCGTTTCTGCATTACGCCAACGACTGAAATGTTTTCCGAAGCCCTCACACACCCTTTATATACGCTCAACTGCACTGTGCTGCCACCTGCCTTCTGTGATTGGTTATTTAACTCTGACATGGAAAGTACGTGGTGGTCACATTAATGTGACTGGACTATGTATAAGAAGTACAGAGATTTCAGCACAATATTTTAAGAGAAAAATCCTATTCGGTACCTGTCGATATGATTGTTAGAACAGATTGTATATCATCATTTAATTACAATTTTCATACTATCGTGGTTCCATTTGGGATATTTCCGGTTTACCGGAAACCCTTTCAAACAGCTATTTTCTGATTTTGTAAAGGAATTCGAATAGAGCGAAAATCCAAGCCTGGATACGAATTAACGAAAAACAGAAAAAGAAGGCGAAACAAAAACAAATAATGTTAAATTAAACTAAGGCACTTTTGGTGAAGGCTGACAAGCGCTCTTTCAAAGCGAAAAATTCGGCGGTTTAGCGAGTTACGGCTTTTTTTCTTTTTATAAGATGAGAGAAACGATAATTCTCTAAACTTGTAATTAATCTCCTTTCACCACACAATTCTTAAAAATCCATGGAATACCGGCTTCCTATTGATTACCCATTCTAAAATTTAGAGTATATTCTATCTAGTCATTTACTTTTGAATTAATTTTTAATGCTTTCAAGTTTTTTTTTTACTATCTGGAGTGAAAGATCGCTAAGTGATAATTTGTAACGAACATTTGTATTTGAATATAAATTGAACCACAGTCAAATTACGGTATTTAATTCAGATTTACAGACTTCAGGTAGCATTAATCCTCTTCATTTTAGTGATGGTCAGTTAATATTTTACAGAAAAATATGTGATTGTATAAATGAGTTTATAATCTAACCTCTGTGATTATTAATACTACTACTATTTAAAGTACGAAAGTTTTGATACAAGTTGAATCTTAAGTTACTGATAAACAAAAGCTACATGCAGATGAGTTGTATTAATTTTATAGCAGGAAGATCTCCGATGCTCTTGCTGAGAACATGTAACCGTAATATCCAGAATCGTTGAAATGATAGGTATTACGAGTGTTGTCTAGAGAAATTAAGTAATTAATGAGTTAACAAAATTTAATCTTTCATATTTGAAATTTATGCTACACAACGTGTGTTTTACTTAATTTCTGTGTAATTTTGTTTTATCTTAATTGGGGTATTCTTACTTAAGTTTCTACAGTCTTAGCTTTCGATATTCACGAAACTTGTAAACGACTGACAATGGAAATTTGTGTATTTTTCACGTAATATTTGAATTTAAAAATGCTTAATTTGTGCTCACATATTTATGATTTATACTACTAGGAGCAGAAAAATTTGATCTTCAAATTGAGACTACTTTCGAATCTATAGCTAAATTAGTTTTTGAGTTATGGCAATTTATTTAATTAATTTTTGCCCTTTCGTGGGATTTCAAAGGAAGGGGAATGAAATACATTCTAAGTACGATTTTAGCTGCATTTTCCCCACTGATAAGAGCATTTCCGGCAAGGGAGTTAGGTTTGCTTTCAGCTGTTTCCAAAGGTGTTAGTTGGCGTTTTTTTTGGCGGGGGTAGAATTAATGGTTGAAAATTTTACAGGGCGTAAGGCGGAGTTTGACGAACAAGTTTTTTTCACCGTTTCAGTGGGGGTTGGTGATTTCTGGCACTCCTTTGTAACAAAATCGCGTTGCAGGAGTCGCTCAGTCACTTTTTTGCACGCTCTTTTTCTGTGCTTCCACAGAGAAGTAGCTCGTAGAATTTGAAGCGGGGCTTGCTGCTCCCCCGATACCAAGAATATGATTATCAGCTAAACCGATTTTTTTCCTTGCCTCGGGGCTTCCTCCATCATGGTACCTCGACGCTAATCTTTACCTTCATTTAAAGGCATTTCTGGCCCCTCCAAATACTTCAGAGTTATCCTTTCTGCAATTAGTTTCGACTACTGAAAAAAATGGACGCTAGGTAAAATGAAGCTACTCTACTACTTTGGCTTCTCCTTCATCTCCGCAATGCTTATTGAGTTTCCCGGAGGTCCACCGTTGTTTGGAGGCTGCCGTGTTCCCGTTTCCAGTTAGGCCTAGCACACATCTGCTCGAGTTTTCTACTTACGCCAAGGATCCTGTGAAAGCTCCTTATTGCCGACGATGGTCCTCAGTTCCAGTCTGCCGGGTTCCGAGCACTCCATGTTACAGTGCGTATATCTGTTTCTTGAGAGATATTCCAGGGAACACAAGGCTTCGTTACATTTTTGTGACCGAGAAGACCCTTGCTGGAGGACAGCGTGATGTGTCAACCGCATTCAGATAAGCCCTTCCTTTTTATCGTTTCCTTTCTCTCACTGGATTTAATCTTAACCTAATGAAAATAGGTTTTCTGAAATTGTAACTTTGCCACGAATTAGTTAGAATTAAAGCTAAGAAGGATTCTCCTTATTTTAAATTTTAAATGTTTACTGGTTAAAAAAATAGAATGAATTTTTTTTGGATTAATGAAAGGCTTTTATTTTTTTTTGCTGAACCTCCTTTACTTGCTGAGGTTGAAATAACTGAAATCTGTAATTTATTTGTTAAAGATTTTAATACCCGTAACTTACCTAAAAGTGTGGTCTCAGTCGCAACTCTGTTTAATGAAAATTTATGGTGGAAAATTTATTGATTAATCTAAATAGTAGAACAAATTTTTCTGTGCAATAATAAGTTGAGTTAAAATATAATTTGTTAAGAAATGAAATAGTTTTGTTTATGAATTATTAATTTGTTAAGAAATGAAATAGTTATGTTTTTTTGAATAATTAATTTGTTAAAGAAATAAAAATTGTTTCTAGTAATAACGATTGTTAAGGAAACGACTATGGTTTAGAAAAAAATCCATACGTTTGTTAAACAACTTATCTCGCTGTTAACGTTAGTAATTTTTTTCACTCTCCGGAGGGTTGACTTAAATGATTTAATAGATATTAATTCATATATAAATGATTTGATTGAAAAATAGATTCTAAGGTTTCTTAAAATTTAAACATGTTTATTGCGTTTTTGTTATATTTATGTTACATATTTACATTTCCATGAACAATCTTAAATTCACTAGTATCAAAGTTGGTAAGTTTAATCCAATTAAATAAATCACAATGCAATAACTTATAGGTTAGTTAGCTTTGAGGCAAAATCTATAATTTGTTTTGTGGCGCCTTCCTAAAAGGCATTACCCAACACGAGAGGAAAAATATGTCTTTGGTGTCCATACTGTACCGTAGTTAATTGTATGGGTCTTGTGTTACAGGTGTCCCAAGATACCGAAACGCGCATGGCAGAAGAAAAATCAAAAGTTTTAGCACATTTGACGATAGAAGGGTGCAACTGCACACGCATCCCATGCCTCTTTGGAAGCAATGCACTCCGTTTTCATATCTGCCAGAAATATCTAAGAGGATCTATGAGTTTCGTTGTAACCTAATGTATCCATTGCGTCGGAGAATGGAGCTCAGACTCAGGGTATTATAGTCATCCACGTTTATACGCTCCATCTCCACCAAGACTTCGCGATCCCATCGATCGACTCGGGAAGCCAGAACAAAGTCTCATTGAGAAGGTAGAACTATTGACTGCATCTGCTCCCCGAGAGTGAGTACAAAGTCATGAAGTAGTCATCGTACCGGGGTGCCCAGTCCCAAGACGTCAGCATGAAATCAAAGCTAGGCGAACCGGACCGCCAAATCGGTCTCCTGGAATACGAAGAACTGGGTACTCAAAATCACCAGGGGAAGATAACAGCCAGTTAAAATAAGACACAGACTGGGGAAAGCCAGTTGTCAGCTGACCACAAAAAAGATCACCATGTCAAATTTCCCGAGTCCTCAGACAGGGACTTTTCCCCCAGGGACAACTATGGTAATATCTAACCATGTAGCGTCTCTACAACCAGGAACGTCAGTAACAGTACGGATCCAGACCAGCGTGAACCTACCACCGAATAAATGATGGTTCTAGCCCTGCGAAGACTGATTTTTTACCTTCGTAGCCAAGACTGCCTAGATAGAATACCTAACCAGTATCTTCACAGGTTTTACCCTCATAGGTTTTACCTACCTAATCTATCCATTTGTTACTTTTATTTGCAGGGAAACTTAAAGTATCAGGTTTACTTTCAAGAACTCTTGATGCAATAGAACAGAATATACGCAACGCCATCACCAATAAAGTTAACAACGAGATAAGTTATAGCAAGAAGCACTGAATATGATTTCTCGAGCCAAACTATGCTTGAACTATGACAATCAGCAATTCCAGAAATGCCTGTAGAGACGGAGAAACCCACGTAAAATAGGATTTTATCTTTTATCCACTTGAATAATATTGCCTTACAGTTCAATGCTCTTCACTTGCTTTGAGTTAGGTTTATCTTGGGCCACACTGTATATCATAGGATTTGCTAGGTATAATCAGTATACGAGCACAATTAAGTGCCCGAGACGCATACTATTTCGCTTGAAGAAAAAGTATGCAAACTGATGTCACTTATTTCTGTCTAATTTTCCACCACAAAGTTAAAAGTTCTCATGATAATATCTTTATGATAAAATCCTCATGATATAAACACCTCTTTTCACAATGTATACTATGAGGCTTACTCAAGTAAGTTATAGCACAAATAAAATAACTAAAACAAAATAACTAAAACAAACAACAAAATAAATAAGCAAATGTACAATAGCACTGCAAATGGGGAAAAAGTATTAAAAAATAAATACATAAAAATATGTGAAAGAGAACATAAAATAAAATTTAAAAATAATAAATAAAGAGAATTCAATAATCTAAATTAAGAATGAAATCCCAAAAAGCAAAAATTGTCATTTTAACCCGAAAAGGATCAGAAAAAAAAAATTGTTGGAGAAGGTACAGATAGGCGCATCAACGTTGCTTGAAATATCTTCGCTGCTGAGCATATGAACATACACGAGAAGAAATGTGCTTTAAATCATCACACACCGCTGCTACCGCAGCTGCGCAAAGCACTTGAAGCAAGTCCATAACACTTTAAAAAGTTTTTTAAATTGCCATGTTCAGTTAAAAATTTAGTTAATTTTTAAAATCTACTGAAATTTGAACGACGTTTAATCTGTCAAAAATTGTAAGAGCAAAAACACTTTGGTCAATTGTACTTTTGATGATTTTTGTCATAATAATTTAATACTAAATTTTTACTTTTAAGAAAACTGTACTCAAGAACCTAAAGAGAATATGTATATAACATCGCTTGACAAAACAGAATACTGCATATGTATATTAAGTGCTATTATAAAATTATATAAATCACATAATGTCGATGAATTTTTAATTTGTAAGAAGTTACATGTGATGCGTAATTCATAAAAATAATAATTCATATATGAGTTTGTATTTGCAGTAACAGTATTTACTTAAACTCTCTTGTTAAATTAAATAACTGTCATTAAAAAATAATTGTTATGTAAAAAAGGTTCTTATAGTTTGAGTATTTAATCTGCTACGGCAAAGCGTGCAAGAGTTATTTATTTGCCTAAGAAGAAAGGCTTTCTACAGAAATTTACTTATTACGCATGTTTCACGTAAGGAAAGCCGTAATAACAACCGACCTTTGGCATTGACCTTTTCATCAGGTTTGATATAGAGATGGACGAACCGCTCCGGAACCAAATCAGAGAACCGATTCCCTTGACTGAACGAATGATCAACGCTCCGGCGAAAACAGAACAGCCGTTCTTTTAGTTCACCGAAAGCTGTTGGGAAGCTTGCCAAAAATTTGATTCCTTTTAATGTAAACACTAGCAATCTTTCCTTTATTAGTTACCGGAAACGTCTCTGACTTATTTTGTACGCGTGTATGTGTGTTATGTATGTATGTATATATGTGTGCTTTTGGCTTGCTTGTATTCCGCCTATTAAAAATCAAAACATTAAATAAACCGAGCATCTCAGCGAAACTGATCACCTCTGTTTAGCAAATGGGTGGAGTGTTTTTTCCCATCTGGCAGCGCGAAGATCTGTTTGAAGTTCGTAGATTATAGGAACTAGTTCCTCGGATTCCCAGCTATCAGCTCTCCGGCACTCTGACACTATTCAAACTCATGATTGGATCTGATTCCGATTAGTCTTCAATAATCTTTTTCTCAAATCTAGCTAGTACCTCAAATCCAGCCCTCAGCGCTCCAACACTAGTCGGAGTCATTTTGGATCTTAATCCGAAGAGTCTGCATTATTCGCTCTTTCAAATCTAGCTTCTGAGGAGTCTTAATTATTTGCCCTTTTTGTTTCCTCGGAGCTGTTCCTTTGAATTCCATTTCGATTCTTTGAATAATGTGTCATAGTAAACTTATGTATACTAGGTATTACTTTTTTATATCATACTGCTGCAATATTTATGTAAATAAAAATTAAATTTTTATTAATTTACTTATCTTACTAATGTCTTGTAATCAAGAGGTGTGACGTTTTCTTTAAACTTCTTTAGAATTAGTATATAGTTATAAACATAAATTTTTCCATCTAATATATTTATTCAAGGTTGCAGAACAAAATATGGATCCTACTGTATAGAAGAACCTCGAGCGATATTTGGTATCATTTTATCAAATTATAAGGTATATTTCCCACATTCTTAGCGTGCCTTCGTGGTGTAGTGGTCAGCACACTGAGCCGGTATTTCAGAGGTCCGTGGTTCGATTCCCGGCGAAGGCCTTGCATATTTTTCACTTCTCCTGCTTGGTAACAACCTAATGTCTCTACAAAATTAGATAAAAAAAAGAAATGCTGGTATTATCAGCAGACAAATTCCTGTTCTTCGCGATCTGTCTCCAATCTAAAAATTTATTTTTACACTGTGCTTTGTAGTAGCAGCAAAATATCAATTATAGTAATAAAATAATGTAATCTTTGACAAAAGTGATTTTATTTTTTATTATTTTTTTAACTTTTAGCGTTTTTGACGTCATTTTGTACTTGAATTTTATCGTTATTCTATGTAGAAGGATTTTTTTTAAAGAATCTTGAAAGTACAGTTGAAAGGAATCAGTCCAGGGAGCGAGCGGTTTGGTTGAATTGATTCCAGCGATACCATGACTTATTCAATTCTTTTTGCTTTCCCCCCATCTTTGCACACCACTCTTGATCCATGCCTGTTCCGAACGCATTCACCAAGGCATTTGTTAGTGAGCAGTGAATAGTTTAAAAATAATTCACTTCAGTAAGCAACTGTTCCAATCTGATCCGTTACAGGAGCGGTTTTGCCCATTTCTACTGGGAACAAATACAGGTCATACTACTAGTAATTTATTAAGCTACAGGCTTATGGGTAAAATTTCATTTGAAATTTATTGTAACGTACTTTATGATTTATTACCGCTTTTTGACAAATTATTAGCTTTTAGGTGGCTCTTTGAGCACACACTGATAATCCATGAATGACAATTTCCTCCTGAATTGTATTTTCATAATAAATTGCTATTTTTTTCTGAATATAATGTTTTATAAAATTCCATTATAATAGCATTTTTAAATAGTTGTTATAATGGCTATATACGTTATCAATATAGGTATTTTGTTTAAATAAAAAAAGGAAAAAAGGCTGTAAAATACTCTAGATTACTCTTACTGGACTGAATGGTAAAATATTATTTTAATTCATAGTTTCAATTAACCCAAATTTCGATTAAACGTAATTCGATTTATCGTGTACGGGCATTTTAATGAGACGACATTCTCCTCACTGTGAAATATTGGCCGGAGAAAGAAAAGAAACTGACAAGGGCCCTAACAAGATGTCAACACTTGTTTCGTTCCCAAAAAGTGGAGACAAGTTTTAATCGTTTCCAGATCCACACATCAACTTTATTTTTTCGTTCAGACCGTTAGAAAACTAAAATTTTATTCTTTATCGTCGAAGGAAATGAGAATCAAATCCTTTTTTTTTATAATTTTATCAGTGGATCATTACACTGATTACTTTTTAACGAGAAAACTTTCTTTTTTTTCAGTTTAACAATCTGATTCAGAACTAGAAATATCTGTTTTTAATTGTTCTTTTATAAAACAAGAATCAAGAATAAAGTGCTTTTCTGTACATTTATTTGGATTTATACCGACGGATATAGATATACTTGTAGGTAATCTAAAAATATGGTGGCTAATATTTTGAGAAATACCATTATCATGTCGTTATCATAATTATGCGAAATAATGTTGTATGGAACTAATAAATAATACAATAGAAATCCAATTATTTATGAGGAATTATTATCCAGACTCCTCCCGTCTGGATCAGATAATTGGGTTCTAATCTAGGTAGTTGTTTTACGTTTTTAAGTTAGGGCACATGATATAAATACTGCATTGCAAGAAAAGTCATTTTATTTTTAGCCATTTATCCTTTTTTGAAATAATATAAACAAAAAATAAAATGACGTATTTGACACCATATTTTTCGAAACCTAATTAAGTAACAAAATGAACAGGAAGTACTGTTGGTATGTCCCATAGAAGCAAGGCGTTTACACAGCGTAATAAGGCAGTTACATGGTAACTTACAATACTTATCTTCAAAAAATAGAAGTTAACCTGCTTCAGTGTATAGATATATTATTTCAGTCTCATAAAAGACTCCTTAAGTTACTTATTAAGAAGAAAATCTTTATATTTTTATCCTACGTAAGTTCAAATATTAACTAAGAATAAAATTCTTATGCTTTGCCTATAATAAGACTTTCCTATGAATTCAAAATTTCAGTTTAATTCTTCGCTTAAGGCTGAATTAGCAGCATGTTAAAGAGAGTTTTATCAGTCTATATTTGACATGCAGTAATTTTTCTTCATATTCATAACATTATGATCGTCTGTAAAGTTTTTTTCGAAATTATCCTGGCTGTCTGTTATAACAGAAATAATGAAGTACCCTCAAATAGTATACACCATCGCTAAAGAAAAACTTCACTTAAAGTTTGAAAAGAGTAGATTGCCCTATATTATTTTAAAAGAAATTAAATGAAGGAGAATGTGCAAAAATATAGGTATGTTTCCTGGCCTTGAGAAAAATGACGGTACCTAGAACCCTTCAATTTTGAATAACGTGTAATCCTCCACCGGAACATGAGGATCTGGAAGCCCGAATTTAGAATTTCGAATTGTTTTATTATCTGTTTCACATTTTGTAAACCTTTTTCGAATTTTTGATTAACAAATTAATTAATTTCAAAGCGAGTAATGCCAACACTGTGGGGGAAAAACATTTTTATCCATGGCGTGCAAGACGTTCTATCGGAAATTCTAACGATAAGCTGTTTTTAAATATTTTGTGATATTGTTGCTGAATTGAATTTCATGTGGGTTACGTGCGCAAAACATGATATTTAATAAATAAAAGGATTATACGAAAGGAAAAAACAATTTCAAATCTGAAAGCTTTCAGATTTTTTTTCTCATTTTTCTATTTTACTTTTTTTATTATTTTTCCCAGTAATTTTCTTATAACGAGAGGCTGATAATGAAACATGAATTCTATACCTGAATTCAGCAGCCTCAAATCTTACAGAAAGATAGAGGGAGGAGAAAGAGAAAGTTTTTAATGCAGGTCAATGAATCGCAGGACCAATGACTCCAGGTATTTCGAGAATTTTATCCTTGTTATATATATATATATTTTATCTATAAATGGTCCTATTTTTGCACCATCTATAGATAAAATATAAATATATAACAAGAATAAAACTTACGCTATTTATTCCTTTCTTCTTCTTTATGTACTTAAAGAACAATCATTTTAGGAAGTGATAATTGTAGTATTATTATTTTAGGAACTATCATTTTAGGAAGTGATAATTGTAGCAATATCTATAAATGGTAAATAAGTAAAAAATTGCTATATACAGATATTTAATTTTCTCTCAATAAATGGCACTATTATTGTCAATTCTCTGCATAATATCATTCGGGGTGAATACTAATTCGCAAGACCATTATTCGTGTCATTTTAATGTTAAACAGAGATTTCCAACTCTTTCGTTCATCGACTCCTTTTAAAGAATGGATTTCTTCATCGATTTTCTTAGACATTTCTCTATAAAAAGCGGCTTACAACATAAATAAAAATAATTGCATAAAAATGACTTAAACATAGAAATTATATAAAAAAATATGAACAAAACAATTTTAAAAGAATTGGTTTATTAGACTTATATCAAACTTGTGTGTGGTCTTGTTTCCAAGCTCTTATCAACAAGCCAACAAATCGGTTCGAATATAGTTTGATGGCCTGGCAAAAATTATTGGAGTTTTGATTAAAAGTGTTGTCAGGCGTATCAGACTCGCCTGATCTTCTGCTCTCAGATCTTCATTTGTTTCGCTCTCTTCAAAATTTTTTTCGTGGTATAACATTAAATTCAGATGAAGCTGTAAATCAGCACATTGTTCAGGTTTCTGCTGGTAAAGCTTGCTCTTTTGTGAGTGAGGAATTACGAAGCTCATTAGAAGTCAGTAAAAATTTATCACAAAAAAACGGGCAATATGCTTTTGTGCTTTATATATAAAAAAGGGAACTTTGAAGAACATGAAAAATGCATCATGAATTTTCATGCAACCAGACATTTTGCAAGTTTTAGTCCAAAAGGGACATTCGTCCCAAATGGGATATTAGTCTCGAAACGCCACTTTGCTCTGAATGACTATAAACGGCATATCACTTTTAATATTTTCGCCACCCAATATTTTAGCCCTGTATTACGTCTAAAGAAATTAAATAAAGAAAAATCTGTATGAGTGTATGCATGTTTCTCGCACTGTGAAAAAACGAAGATGCCTAGAACCATGAAATTTTGAATAACGTAGTCTTCCACCGGAACGTGGTAACCTGGAAGCCCGAATTTGGAATTTTTTATTGACTATTTCATATTTTGTATAGCTTTAAAGATTTTTTATTAAGAAACTCAATGATTGCAAAGCGAGCAGTTGCAACACACTGTACGGGAAAGGGGAATTTGCCTCTAGTGCGCGAGGCTGCCTTTCGGAAAATCGAAAGATATGATATTTTTAATTATTTTGTGATTTTGCCGTTAAATCGAATTTTATGTGGCTAAAAAATGTTCGTATCGCGCCAAGAACGTGATACTGAATAAATAAAGCAAATGCACACAGTGTTAATAATAAGAAAACAAAAAACATTTTTAAGACATCTTGGTACGAAAACTGAACATTAATATGGTAAACTGAGAAAAGACTAAAATAAACAGAAAAATGTATGGAAACAGTTAACGCTACATCGGGAATTCTAAACGTATACTGCTATGCTGCTTTTAAAATTTTTGTAATTTTGCTGTTGAATTGCATATGGCGTAAGTGCGAGAAAATAATGCTTAATAATAAAACAAAAAAGGCAAAAAAATGGGTTAGTAATAATGAGTGAAACAGCAGACTGCGAGCTTAGCGAGAGCGTGAGAAAACTTAACAAATCTTTTTCGGTGAACTTTAAAAATCTGAAAACTTTCAGTCTTTTTTTGTGCATTATTATTATTATTTTGAATTTTACAAATAGAAACAAGTTTTCACAAATAACA
>KK115172.1:2715945-2791752 GCA_000611955.2 Stegodyphus mimosarum
TATTTGTTTTAAATATTCAGCATAAAATTCCTTAATTTAATTCTTAAATTATCTCGATCAAAAATATTCAAATTATACCATCTTTCCCGCGGTAAATTATTGTCTTAGCTAATAAATAATTCTACAAGGAAAGAGAAAACTCAATAATGTTTTTCAGTAACAACTTTTATTTTCTAACATTTTTTTCGGATGAATTATAAATACCGAAATTTAGCGTACACGTGTGTTTTGAATATAACTTCAACTTGAACATCCTCTTTCAAACGCAAGCAACTCTTCTTGCATGATAATATATCTGTCAGAACTGAGTGTTCGGTGCATATTCTTGGCGAACATATTCGTGAAATACTTTAAGTCCTGATCTTGAACAGGGAGCTGAATGCAGATATGTTCTGTGGTAGAAAACTGTGGTTAAGTGGTAGAAGAACTGCACTTAAGAAGGATTTAAAATCCTCTTTTATTAAACCACAATTATATACAGCCACTTCCCAACTCGGGAGGAATACAGAAAATAATGACCGCACTTGGGTCTAAACTGAACAATCAAATAATTTAAACTAAAGTTAAGTAGAAATTAAATCATCGTTGTTCACAGAGTTATAAACGCGAGGTTGGCCTCTATGCTAAATGGTGCGTAGCAAGATTTAACTAATACTAATGCACTTAGAATTACTTCAATAAGTAATAACGTAACAGCGCTATGGCTTAGAATTTAAATACTAGCTGGTCAGGCGAACGTCGAACAGAGCAGTAGTGGTCTGAGACTAAAAGCTCTCTCACACTGAGAGGTTCCTACCTATTGCTCAAATAGAAACTTGGCTCCACTTCGAATTAGCATAAAGCTGAAACGTGCGCTTATTCTGACAGGAAGTTGAAATAAGAACGGATAGAAAAAGGCAAATTAAAATAAAACTTTGTTAGTTTAAACTAAAACCTTACATATCAAGATTAAACACGACGCAACTCAACGGTTCTATAAGTCATGCTGGCACATTCAAATTTTCAGTATATCGGAAGCTAACATTAAAATCCTTTTACAAGCTTTGCTTGTAGAGTCATTAGGTTATTCTGAAGAAGAAGAAGTGAAAAACTGGCAGTGCCCTTGCCGGGATTTGAACCCTGCACCTGTCGGCTATACTTCCAGTTACACTACGAAGGCATGCGGAAAGAAGGGAGAAAATATCTTATATGCCTATGTATATAACAATATATCTTCTGAGGGAGTTTTGCGTTCTTTGGACGCTTGAGGTTGTGTTTTGGATGTTTTGGGTTGTTTTCCTGTATTTAGCATGTTTATATTATAATACTAGCGGAAGTACATGATGCCAGTTAAGTTAGATTGAGAGTAATGTATCTAACAACAGAGAGTAACCGCTGTAATCCTTCTTTAATAACGATGCAAAAAATACGATTCATGTCATACATTTTTCAGTCTGATGCGATATGGAACTCCAATAAAAAATTTCGATAGAAAAATAAGCTAATTCTCTCTCATTATATGAGCAACAATGGCGAGCAGTATTTAATACATTTCGTTTTTCTAATCAAGTGGTCGTAAAAGCTCAAATGCTATCCAATATTTCACATACATTCCGTTTTAATCGATTAAATGTGGCAAAAAATGGATCATAATTAATCCGAAATCAATAACGCGAACAAACAAACATACATTCTTCTTTATATGTATAGATTTTGTAAAACATACAAATTTTGGATTAACAAACTTGATAACGATTTGAAAGCAAGCAGTAGCAAAACGTTTCGAAATAAAACATTTTTATCTCTAACGCTAGAGACTGTTGCCACTCGGAAAAATGAGTACGAAAATGAGAGCTTTCAGAGTTTTTAATTACAATTTCGGCTGATTAAAGTAGTACGAAGATGGAAATACTTGAAATGACTTCTCACGAATTTTTGAAATGGAGAATAATGTGTTTAATGCTTAGCAATGCTATTTTTATTTCATCCTAAAACCTAGAACTTTAGGAACTCTAGGATTTGAAAGCGAGCAATGGCAACAACTTTCGAAATAAAGCCTTCATCGCCAACTTGCGAGACTGTTGCTACTCGGAAAAATGAACGCAAAATGATCGTTTTTCAGAGTTTATAAATAATATCTCTGATTTTAGCTACTTTTTTTGGGAAAAAGTGGACATCGATCTTTTCCAGGACCCAGAAAAGAATCATAAAAAGTTTGGCGACGATAGCTATAGTAGTGAGTGAGTTATTAGAGGACAAACAAACAGACTTTCTTCTTTGTATATATAGATTCTATTGATGTTATAAAATGAGTATATTAAAAAAAATGTTATTGATTTAAAAAATAATTGAAGAACTTTTACGCAACTTTTTTTTCCTTATACTGATTTTGTACTGTTTCTTCTTTACTACACATGATATAGCTTTAATGTTATTAATACATTTTTGTGATCAGTCGGTCTTGATTACTCCAATAAATTTTCAATGCATATTCGGTTATCGACCTCCAGTCGACCCCCAGATTATCATTGACCTGCTCTAAAATTCTATTGACCCCCACGTGATCAATACCGACCTCGTAGGGAATCTAGAGTATCATATTTCCCATGGCGCAAATCGAGTCAAATCTCTGCCTTTCACAGACATTGTAGAATACTGAAACTAATATTAAGAATCCAGAAATCTCGAAACTAAATTCATTAGAATGAAACTGACAGATGATATAATTATTGATTAATATTGATATTCTGGCGAGTTATGTAACTTCTGAAGAAAGTGCTTTTGTTATTCCGGAGAATTTTCAATTTATTCCCCTAGTTTTGGCAGAAGCTGTCCATACGGAACCAATGTGAAGCAAGACTGGTTTGGTTAGAATTAAGTAATCTCTTTGTATCAATATTCAGATTTTCCTTATACAGACTTCCTTATTAGACTTTCTTATTATTACTTAAGTACCCACAGGCGATTTATGAGCCTTGTGCCAAGAGGAAGTTATATGTCTTTTGAAAGTGGGAAAACGATCTCAAGCTGTATGACTTGAGAGGTGCCATGCACTGAAATCTTATCAGAATCCTTGTGTTTGTTTACAGAAAACTTCCAGAATGGTTTTTGCGTTTACATGCATCCCTTTTTTTTGCCAATCCATGATAAATGATTAGCCCATCATAGAGGAAATGCTGTTATATAATGTTATCGCTCTGACTCGCTCTAAAAATTCAGCAGAAATAGCTGCATCTTCAGCGTATGAAACTTATAAAGTATGGTTGTAGAGTTTTCCTTAGTTATTTAACCTATTATTCAAATATTTGTTATCTTTCCTGAACTCCTCAACTTCCCTTCGCATTTCACGCCAGGATGTAAATTTAAAGTTAAGTGAAATGCGTATTTAAACGGGTGAATTTTGGAGTTTATTCAGAGTATGTTTTCCCTAGCCAGCACACGTTTCGTTTCTAACCGTGCAGTTACGCTGATACGCCTTTTGGTCATTTGAATAATTGTTTATGTTACAGATAAGCTAGATTGATTTGTCGAATCAATCTAGCTTATCTGTAACATAAAGGGCTGATTAAGCCCTATTCTTTTTTAGACTTAATATATTTCTATTACAAATTCTTAGTTTCCACAGCAACTTGTCGATGTTATTGTAAATCACGAAGTAAATGCCTTTCTGTTCTTAATTGAAATCAGTAAAGGGTTATTTTCACCCTTCGTCTATGCTCATATACTTTCACATGTGTGCCAGAAGTTGTCAGGTTTATTAATAGGATCTAGATTAGTTTATGTGGATACAGAAAGTCGGATCCTATATGGTACTCATAGGAAGCATACACTGTCGACTTAAGACTATAGAAAAATTATTTTTAAGTCTTATGGTTACAAAACAAAAGTCAGAAGAAGGGTGTAAAAGACCTTTTTATTTGAACACGCATAAGTAACAATGACCCAAACTGGATTTACACAAGCCAACACTTCTGGCTTAATATGTAATGTTGAACTAAAATCAAATGTAGTGAGATTAGCCTAACAGCTCACAGGATAAAGAAATGCGTAGAAAGGCTCTGGTTTGTAGAAAAACTGTGGAGACAACTCTAATTGCTAGAAGCACTCAATACCACAGAATCAAATCCGTATTAAGTCATGGTAACAACGAGGCTTCAACTAGGCAGAACACGCTATAAAATCAACTTGCAAAATCTTCCCATAAGTAGCATTTGTTTCTCCCTCAATCTGAATAAACAACGTTCACTATCTCATTTACATTATGGCAGGAAAAGTGTAGGTGAAAAGAGAGTCACAGAAAAGTACTTAAAATTAACTATTAGCTAAAAATAAATAGATGGATCCTCACAAACTAGTTGGACATAAAAAATTATCTACGTATGTAACAGTTTGAGCAGAATTGGGCGAAGAATGGAGTTTAACAAGTCATAAACAAATATTATTTTTTTTCATTGCTAATAAGCATAAATTATACTACAAATAAAATCTCAAAAAAATGTTATTGCCGTATATCATACTTTTACAATTAAATTATATTTTGATGTGAATTTAACAAAAATACACTGCATACGGTAATGTTTCTAACAGAAGAAAGTTCAAATTCATTTTAATGTAACATAGTGTTTCTTTGCATGATGCCTAAGCATACTAGTACGCTTCGGAACACCTTTTTCTGTCAAAATCATTTTTGCTATACTATGTTATTTCGAAAATACTTCTCTTCGCTATTTCTTATCTAAAGGTTACAGCAGTCTGCTATCTATCCATCAAATAGCCACAACTTATAAACTGAACTTATACAGTGAGAATCGGCAGCTCACTTTGATAGCCAGTCCATGTGTTATCTAAAGTAGATGGACTGAAAGAAATCTTCAGCAATGGCAGCCAAAGCCTCATCGATTCTTGGGAACTCTCATCCTTTCCTTTTTTCCCCATATAACAAACTTCATTACTGATCTGTCAAAGAAAAGGATGGAGATAGATGAGGCAGTCGAGTACTAATATCAATTATTGTTGGCCTTTGTGTGGAGAGGAACATAAAAGGGCGTATTTTTTTTAAGAAAAGAGATTCAGCAACAAATTCCAGGTGATTAGTTCGCGCACTGAAGCAACCTTTTTTAGAAAAATTATTTAGAGTTGAGGCGCAGACATTGCACGAAACTCCGTGGAGAAACCAAACATTTACAACACACAACAAACAGGCACAGATCCTTATTAAAACTAAAAATATGTGATATCACTCCTAAAATGTCTTCTCCTTTGATAAAAAGAATGTATTTCTTATAAGGCGAATCGCGTCAATTTTATTTCCTCTATTAGTGTAAGATTACGGAAGTTGTAATGTCACTTAAGTCGTACCTTTTAAATATTAACCGTTATATCACTTCAGCTGCACCTTTTCTTGCAAAACGAGTTCTCTTCTAGTCAACCATACTGATAAAATCGTGTTCGTCTCCCTATAATACATTTGAGAGGAAGATCGCGAACAGAATATGATTCAGGGCCTGAATTGCAAAGGCTGGGTATACGATTTATGTTGTTGGAGTTCACAAAAAAAATGGGAAAATATCTTTGTGATCATTGTTGTAATTAATTGTATAAATAAATTAACTGAGAGAAAAAGGCTTATTATAATTGTCTAATTTTAAACGTAGTACGACTTAAGTTACAGGTGATGCGACTTAGAATACTGGTGTTCTAAGTCGTATTGAGTTCGTGCCCATAAATTTATTAATTTTATCCAAGCGATTAGACTATTGTAACAAACATCAGCAAAGACAACCAAGATATTATTAGCCCACATAATTTTGCTTTTCATAGCTCTTACGATTTATGGCTCGTATATACGTTACACAACAGGAAAACCACGAAAATGCCCATGCAGCCAGTCAGTTCGCTGAGATTCGAGCCCCGAATCAAGCTACCACTATTCAGCGACTTTACCGCTCGACCACTGGTGGGCCCCTTTAGGGCGTACGACTTATACAACCTTACCTATGTAGTATAAGCAAAAATATTCATACTGTTCATGTTGTAATATTTTTAAAGTTTTACTAAATAAGTTTTGTTTTGCTAGCATTTGCACTTCTTTTCCAATTGATCTTTATACCCAGAAATATACAGGTTTAATTGTATCTAAGAAAACTTAACAGTCATCAAGATATAACTGTATAACACACAGCAATTAGGACTGCTATTCTGTGAGGTTTCATCACCTATACCGCTCCTAGAAGTTTGCCACATGTTTTTAAAAGGGAGTTAATATAGCTTAAAATATTGATCGAGACAGACATTCGCACAGCAGCAACGCCAAATCTCAGAAACAGTGCTTTAGTATCAGTTAACACTCCATATATTTGCTACTTATAAGTTTTACAACTGGGCAGTGAGTTTTTGTTACTGGCTTTGTGATTAGCATTTTAATCCTTGAAAGTTGCTGAGGAATTTCCGATTTGATTTTTCGTAAACTGTATACAGGATGCTTTAGCAAATCGGTTACAAATTTTCAGAAGCGATGGAGTGCACCTAGACGATGGAAAATCACATAGCAATCCATGGTAGAGAAGACTTCTTTGGCGCGATAGTGACACCACAAAACACAACAAAAGAAGAACATGAACAGGGGGAGGAAACGCGTGTATTATGCTTCGTACATCAGAAATCCAGAAATAAGAGCAAAAAAAGACAACAATAGTCATCAAAGAATGTTTTCGAAATTATGACTCCGGACTGATGAGGCCTCACATCTCCATCACATGAAGGATCTGATGTTCTGGAAAATATCAGACATGTCTTGAACTTCTCAGGAGCTGCCACAATGCGTGCAACAAGTTTAGTTTATCAGCACTTCTAACGGGAGTTTCCTCCACTCGTATCTTGACGTATTCCCAGACGAAGGAGGCAATGCAAGTGAGGTCTTCGGACATCTTCTTTGATGACGATCGTCTATTTTTGGTTTTATAACTTGGTTTCCTCTGTACTAATCATAGTAAACATACATTCCCACCCTGTTCGTGTCCTTCCTTTCTTGTGTTTTGTGTCGTCACTACCGTGTCAAGAAAAGGTTTCAGACCTTACATTGCTATGTGTTTTTCCATCGTCAAGATGTGCTCTATATCTCTTGAAAGTTTGTAACTGATCGGCTGAAACACCCTATATAAACTATGCCGCTCACACGGTAAGTGGTTAGTGATTCTGACTGCCGTAGCGAAGGGCCCGGGTTCGAATCCCGAAGAAGGCGTGGAAGCAACCGATCCGTCCCTTACAGGATGCAACGTTAGCCCCTTATTAAGTGCCTCAATAATAAATAGATCATAGCTTCCGGCTTTAATAGCGGCCAACACCTATACACGTCTAGAGCCCTCCCTTAGAAATATATATATATATATATAAACTGTAGATCTTAAATTTATAGTAATCGGTTTTACTTGTTATTGTATTATTTCCTTACAATGAAAGTTAGATTATTTAATTGTGGGTAGGAAAGGGAACAAAAGCAAATGCCTGCTTATAGTGAAAAATTAGTGTTTAATTATTTAATATTAATAAGATCTGAGACTCTTCTATGAGAAATGGCTCGTATTTACATTAAATGTAGGTGAAATATTGAAATGAGCAACGCAAGCAGCTTGCATCTTTCATGAAAGTAGATCGCAAAGATTCTTCAGATATCTGAGAATCTAATTTTCTATCCATTGAAACTCACTTCTACTGGAAGATTATATCAATTAAAATCCTATGAAAGCTGTCACATAGAGCTGCTCAAATAATGAAACGTTTTGTTGAAGCAGACATAGGCAAAGTATATATATTTAATTAATTATTTTATTTACTTATTTTTCTTAAGGTTGGAGCGCTTTCCATTTATCCTCATCAAAAAATTTGGATATACTTGTGGAAACGTTTCTAAATTAACAGAGTTTACTTTTGGAACAGACAATGAAATATAAATGTAATTAACCATAGACGAAATAAGTTAAAGTAGGGCTTGGATTTAAAGGAATAACTTTAGAATTATATTGGGTTGATAAGAAAGTAATTTCACTTTGCACAAATAGATAACCTAATGTTAGTTTTCTCACTTTTCTGTCAATCTTATAATTTTTTCTATTGAGCTTTCGCAGCTGATACGTTTAGGTTGCTATAGAAACTAATGCCGTATATTTTTGTTTATAATTGTTAGTTTACGATCAGTTTAAAAAATGGGAGAATAAACATTCTCTACATATTTTGCTTTCTGATTTTCTTAAAGGCAAGAAAGTGGCTGAGGATCACAAAGAGATATGTGCAGTTTATGGTGTTGATATCTTAAGAGAACGCAGGTGTCAGGATTGATTAAAAAACTCTCGTTTTTGATCTTCACGTAAAGATGATAAACGATCTGGGGAATCATCTGAAGTTGATGATGACAAAATTAGAGCCATTATGGAATCAAATCTTCGTGTATCTGTGCAAGAGATTGCAAGAAGTTTAACTGTATCACACGAAACAATTGAAAATCACATATTAGGTGTTGCACTAGTTAAGAAACTCGATATTTTGGTTCCCCATAAATTGAAAGAAATACACTTAGCACAGCAAAACAATATAAAACAGTACCATTTTTTGAAACGAATTATCACTAGTGATGAAAAATGGATGATCTACAATAACATTGATTGAAAACGATAATAGTCCAAGAATGATGAATTAGCACAAATCATATCAAAAGCAAAATTTCATAACAAAATGATCTTGCTGTCAGTTTGCTAGGACTAGAAAGGTGTTCTTATTGAGCAGCTTCCAAGCAATCAAACGGTCAACTCAAGTGTTTACTTCCGATAACGCAGGAAATTGGTGGAAGCAATCAAAGAAAAAAGGCCAGAATTTTCAATTCGAAAGGAATCATGGTCAAGCACAACAGTGCGATGATTCCATCTTTAAGAACATGTACGAAACTATGAATGGAACGAAGCAGCCAACTACCCTCCTGTCCTGGAATTGTTCTTCGGGGTTTTGAAGTCCGGCTGTTCATGGACCTGATCTGATGTTGCGGTCGATTGGGTGGGATAAGCCACAAACAAACGAAATTAATGAAACTTGTTTAGAAAGTAATGTCGCATCCTCCATATAGCTCCGACCCTGAAACATTGGATTAATATTTATTTCGAAGTAATTTTCAAAACTTCTTAAATGGTAAAAATTTCAATAATAACGATGACTTCAAATCGTAATTGGTTGTGGTTTTTAGCTGATGAAGACTAGAAGTTCTATGATTGCGGATTCGTGAAATTACCAGAAAGATAGCAAACGGTCACCGAACATTAATGCATCATTAAACAGAATGGAAGATATTAAAGTGAATGTTTTGTATATAATAAATTTCATTTTATTTCACACTAGAAAACCGAAATTGCTTTCTTCCAATCCCGATGCTTAGTAATTCTGCGCATTCAAAATCAGTTTTGTTATGAGTTTAAACATAATTTTGACACTTTTGTGAATAATCTAAAGAACATGTTAGTTTATATTTTAATCTAATTTAGTCTAAAATTATACTTATTATGTAACTTTCAACTTACTTTTTCCCTTAGAGATAATAGAATAAGCCTAGGTTTAATAACTGAATAATAGACTAAAGGTGTTGAATGCCAAGTCACATTAAAAATACTTTACGTTCATTATGATGTCTAATGTCAAATTTACAGTTCTAACATTCATTCAACAAAATCTTTTGCAAGACATTATTTTTATCTGATGGACCATTGACAGAAACCTTACTAGTTTCACTTAAGTGCATGCAAATTTGCTCCGAATTTAATATGACAGTCACGTTTTCGCTAGAAATCTGACGACCGGTAATTGATAAATGAACGTGATGACATAATCTCAGCCTGCCTTGAATAAAAATGAGGTAATTAGACCACTTATCAGCGGCTGTCACTATCGTTTAGCCTTTAAATAGTACTCAAATTTTTGCTTTCGAACATAAAAGAGTCACTTAAAATTCACACTCCATTATTATTCCTGGAATGCAAACAATGGGGATACTATTCAAATAGAAACGAATATTTTAGTAGTGCTTGTTCTTTGCTATTCAGCTTAGCACAAATGAGAAATGTCTTAGTTCTTCTGCAGAAATGATTTTTATCGCCGTCGGCACTTAAAATTCTAATCGATACTTTGGCATTTAATTCGCCAACTCCCAAAGAATCGAGAATATATTTTTTTGCATGATTATACAAGAAAGGAGTTGCATTTTTGCACAGAGGAATAAAATTTACGCACAAATTATTTGTTGAACTAGTGGCTATCTTCTCTTTTTGCCTATAATTTGATTAAACTGCAAATCAGAATTCTCTCCATCTTTTCTAATTAGCAACTGGAGCATTTTTAATGTCAAATTAGGATTAAAACTTTGTTGAACACGAAATATTGCTGATGCTCGCACTTCTATAAAATTTTTGAGTAAAAGAAAATGTATATTCTTGATAAAATCTGGTTAATATTTTAAGCACTTCCTTCGTTCCTAGAAACCTGTTTTGATTGGGCAAAAGTTCATTTGCACGTTAAAAAGGAATTCCCCCAAAATCTCTCCTTGAGTATAATATGAATAGAAATAATTTATATTCATAAATAAAGGAGAGAAAATCACTTTTTATCTGTACGTCCTGAAGATGAATCGAAGAAAATTGCATCGATATTCATCCGCATGAAGAAGTATATACGAATTCTAAGTAACACATATTTGGGGGCTCACATTAATTAGTGCATGGGCAACTATAGGAGAGAAACCTAAAATAATAGAACCAAAAAATTAAAAATTCAGTTTATTTCACTGAATATGCATTAACGAACAAAACAGACGAAAGATAATGATGATTTAAATCACACTAATATGAAAGTCGTTGTCCTTGCTTTTATAGCTAATAATTTCTTTTTACTTATGGTTTCGCAAAGATGCGTCAATAAAAATTCTGAAAATGACAGTCCTTTCCCGCAATAGCTTATGGCAGTAATTTCGCTGTGGCGGTAACTTTGAAATCTGAAATGAAGTTTGAGACTTACATCATTGCTGCTGACAACGTGCTGCAATTAAAAATTTGGTTTTAAAATATTATTACCACATTTTGAAATAAGAGAGTGAGATATACAAAAATTCTTCGGGAAAGGATTTATATATATATATATATTTATTTGTTGTTTACAGAATCAGAGATATAAAATCTCTAGAAGCAATACTTGCTTAATTTTAATGCTTATTTCGTGAATTTGATCATTTAATACTGTGACTGTTGTGTTGTTTTAACTTAAGTCACTTGCCTGACAGTAACATCAGAACAAGCCCATCGTGGCAAGGAGAACAAGATTGTGCCTGTCGTTGACAAGAGCCTTGAGCAGTATACAGGAGACAGTACGGCTTCGCTCAGTTCTGCCGACAATTTTGATTTAGAGCATCCCGGGGGGAGTTCGGTCCGAGAGTCTCCCACATTTCTTTCACTACCACCAACCTCTCGAGAGGCTTTCGGCTCACCATATGTTTAGAGTGCCCCCATGCTACAAAGATAATATACATTTACAAACATACATGCCTTCTCCGCGATTCGAACCCGGCCCTTCGGTACCGGACTACTATACCGTCTGGACGAGTCTATTAATACTTCATTATCCCACGTACTTTGTCTAGAGAAATCCGGATACAATATTCTGAGTTCAAAATCTTCTTGCATTGAAAACCGCATCATATTATCAAGGCACATATTTCCTTGTGATGCAAAACATTATGTGCATAATTTCGACATCCGATTTAAGATGGTTTTAACATGTTCATTTTAAACATTTTTACTCCAATGGGTATTTTACTCTTCATCAATTAAGAATTAAATGAAGAGAAGTAAGAAAACGCATTTTAACAAATCTTTCTCGAAATTTTACTTAGTTTGTAGCACCTCTTATGGTTACATATGTTCACGTCGATTAATCTTTGAAGATTAACCTCTGGAGACTGGATAGCTATCAGTTATTTAACTTGTATTCAATATGATTACCAAGAAAAACATCGTTATCTTTTAAGGCGCTAGTAGCTGCTACCCAATAAGACGTCAAGCATATAAAATAAGGAAATTTAAAGCTAGCGTGAAAAAGTGTTTATTGGTTAAAATGAAGTATACTTAAGAGTAACAGATCACACCAAAGTATCATAAAAGACGACAAAAAACAAAGACTTAAGCATGAAAAATTTTAAAAAAAGTGAAACTAATTTTGCACGTTTAATTATTGTAGTAGTTTATTACTTTTTTATATATATCTCGTAGTTTAGAAACAGCCCCTGCACAGGCAACATGAATAGTTCAAAAACTTTTATGTCGAAATCACAAATATAAACTGGTTTTCAAAAGATCATCCCGCCGAGTGCAGCTAAGGATTACAAGAACTACGGCTTAGCTATCTTCTTGCTCATTTAAAACTACGGTAATTGATTTAATTTACAGTAACTAACAGATTAAAAATAATTTTGAAAATACACTCACTTTAGGCGATACGAATGAAAAGTAGGTCTTGTAAGTAATTACACTCTTTTGCAAAAAAACCGAAGCACCAAGAAGGACGTTCGCGATCGTGACGAAATTTGGTATGCAAAAACATCTTGATCGAACATGCAAATGATCAACATTTCAAGGCAAATGACGGCCACGTCTGTACCTTCCGTGGTACCGTCCACTATCTCACGGCGCTTGTCTGAGGCGGGGTTACGCTCACAGAGGCCTTTAAGATGTTGACTTTAAGGAGCTTAAAGGCTCACAGAGGTCTTTAAGACGACTTTGCCAATGTTTTTACCCCACAATATAAGCGGAGTCGTCTGGAGTGGTGTCGCAGCCGATCATCATGGGTGCCATCAAACTGGCATCGTATAGTGTTCAGCGATGAATCCCGCTTCACTCCTGAAGCAGATGACAACCGTGTTCATGTCTGGAGGAGACAGGGCCAGAGGTCCCACTCAGCCTTTGTTTTACAAAGGCATACAGCCATAACGTCTGGTGTGATGGTGTGGGGGCGCTATTTCGTTTGACAGCAGGTCATTTTTAGTCATCCTCAGCACATCTTTAACAGCTCAACGATATGTTGATACCATCCTGCGGCCGGTTACATTACCCTTCTTGGCACGTCACCCTGGGGCCATTTTCCAACAACATAATGCCAGGCTACATACCTTGCATATATCTGGACTGTCTCCGTGCGGTTGATACTCTTCCTTGGCCAGGAAGATCACCAGGCCTTTCACAAATCGAGCATGTCTGGGACACAGTAGGCCGCCAGATTCGGGCACCGCAAAATATCGCAGATCTCGAGCGACAACTGATGAATGCCTGGCAGAATGTGTCGCAGGATGACATTAGGAACCTCTACCACTCCTTGCCTCGACGAATTCAAGTGTGCATTGCGGCCAGGGGCTGTTAGACCAACTACTAGTTTGAACATCTATGGGTGATTGTGAGCCGTGAACAGGTACTATGACCTTAATTTTTTAACCATTTTATTATCTGCGTATGAGCTATACACATACTCAGTTTCATAAAAAAACAACCACTTCCTTCATAGTGCTTCCATTTATTTGTAAAAGAGTATATTACAGCTTAGCCTCAAACATATTGTTAAAAGTCCCTAAAAAATTAGCAACTGCAAACCACTGTTTAGGACACCATGCAAGTTCTCCTCAATTAACTATAAACATCGTGCGGTTTCTCGACAGTTGCTTTATGATATTTCTGTCTGCATAAGAATCGTATTTTGGGAACATCTACCGTTTTTTCACACATTTTGTTACGATTACGTAAACTTAAAAACTAGTAGGAAGACTTAGCTCCTTTGGAAGGCATTAAAAGTATTATGGAAGAAAATTAAGGATGTAACTTGAAAATATGTTTGAAGGAAGGCCATTTTCAAGTGCCCTTAATTCGAGCCAAGTACCACAGTTAGAACCTTCTTCTAGTTGAAGAAAGCAGATGGTTGTTTGGAGACAAAAAGCATTGATAGATAACATGGCTAATTATAAACACAGTGTTAACTACTAAAATACATTTACAGGGCTTCAAAAGATAGGTTCTAGAGTCATTAGGAGTTTCTGACGCAAAAGATGTAAGAAACGTGCGACGCACCCTCGGAGACTCGAACCCTGGAACTCCCGAATATGCGTCGAGTATGCTTCCAATTACACCATGAAGGTATGCGGAAAGAAGGGAGAAAATATGTTACATACTCTCTCTTTTTATAAGGTGACTGGGGATAAGGGAACTCAGTCGCCAAATCCTGGGTGACAAATTATCTTCCACCGCCTTTTAGTTCGTATGCCACTTGTAGAATCATTAGGATTTTTTGAAGCTAAAGTCATGAAAAACGTGCAATGCCCTCACCGGGACTTGAACCTTGGATCTCTCGAATATGTGCTGAGTATGCTTCCAATTGCACCACGAAGGCGTGCGGAAAGGTGAGAGAAAATACCTTGCAAAGTAAATAAATAAAAATACTGACAAAGTTTTTTCTTTTTTTCATGTGATTTTAATATATATCGATTTTAAATATATATATATATACAAATGCGTATATATGCGTGTGTGTGTATATGTAAACATTTGCGCCTTGGCTTGGTACTGAGCACATAACTTCCATTTGGTTTCGAACATCTACTCCTGCAAACATAGATAGCTAAGCCGTTAATCATCTTCCATAGTATTTCGACTTAATAATTATGCGATTCGTGTAATTATTTTGTCACTAATTAGTTCTACCATAGAGTTATAAGGTATTTCTCCTGCCTTCTTAGCATGCCTTCGTGGTGTAAATAGTCAGCACAATCGGAACGTATTCAAGAGGTTCGTAGTAAAAAGTGGTGTATGATTATTCTCCTCCGCCAGGGTTTCGCGAGTCGACCTTTAAAAGGGGGAATATATAAGGTATTTCTCCCACCTTCTTAGCATGCCTTCGTAGTACAATGGTCAGTATATGCGGCGCGTATTCGGGAGGTCCGAGTTCCGGCGAGGGCATTGCTCATGTTTTTTGTCTCCTGCTTCGAAATAACCTAATGACTCTACAGAGTGATAGGATGTGCAAGTCACACTTCATTATCACCAGATGAAAAATATTGGGCCAAATGCAAAACCGACGGAAGACATCTTATGCCCTAAGAGTTCCTGTATTAGACTGATAACACTTAAAAACCTAGTCTCAACTGGGAATAAAACCTAGCACCATCATCCGCAGGCAGGTGATCTACAAACATAAAAACAAGCATAAATAATGCGTTCTGATTTGCTCATGTTTGTGGAAGTTAAAGAATACTCGAAGCCTTAAATACACTCCCCATAAATTCTATTTAATCATCCAAAATTCGTCATTTGAGCTTGACTAATATTTCATACTGTCGTAGCCATGATCATACTGTCGTATGCGAGCTGGTACGATGTTTTCATCATATGGAATAGGATTTCGTTTCTTTTCATTACTTTTATTTAGAGAGGTTTAAGAAATATACACAACAACCATATTTACAGTTTTGATTTGCAGACAATATTCTAATGATGTTGAATCCCAAATGAGCACTTTATTAATGCTTCCATTTTGAAGCATTGTCTAATGTTAATTAAAAGCATACCGTTTTAATCTATTGCATTCATAAATAATACAGTAATGGACTGAAAGCTATACACAGTCAACTTGAGTAACATACAATGTACTTTAGCGGATACTTCTCATAACGTCTTTAGCGAGCTCAGTTAATGGATATCCTACGCACCCTCCAAGAAGAAGATCAATGTACTCCATGTACCAGATGCGTCTTTGTAATGAGCAAATGCCTCAATCTCGTGAGCATCCGCTAACGCGATGTTTGACTGTATATAACACTCACTCTATGTTAAAAACATCCTTCCGAGTTGAAAAAATGCTCGATCCTTACGAAATTCAGCAGCGTAATGAGAAGATGAGGACGTGATTAAAACTGGATAGTCACTTTATTTAACAAACTCAGACACAGAAGTATTACATACTACTTGTATTATAGTAAACAATCTCTTCTGAGCACAGTGTATGAGGATATTCGGTCTGGCATGGACCTGTCGACATAAATTTCGTCATGCGCTGATAGTCCTAGCCAAGAATTAAGACAAATGAGTTTAGATTGAAAACTTTTACGTTTTTCTGCAGAGAGTGCTATTATCGCATTTTAATACATGTGATTTAAAATTATGATTTCAGAATATGGAATACAGCCCTTGCCTTGTAATATTTACCTACTAACACCTAGGCGCTTCAAAAGTATTATATACACTGAGATAAAATCCCTTAATCATAAAAATACTGCATGTAAGAAGTATTAATTCAGAAATAAATAATACAAGTTAAGTATTTGCAACGATTAGGACGGAACAGAGGAAATATGGACCCTGTCCATAAATGTATTTATACAACTTTTTTATTTTGGCAACCGGTAGTCGTAAGCATGTTGTGCCTGCGATCTAAGAAACGTTACATGTTTTAATTTTTAGAATGAGCATGAATGTTATTAAATATAACTATATAGCACAGGAGATCGTATAAAAAAGTTAGATCTCATAATTTAGTGCCAGAACATGAATATTCGTTATAGTTAAGATAGCTTTATAACTAAAAGTATATATGTAAACCCAACAATTGCGAAAATAAATTTCTTGTAGACAATTTTATGGACATGATGTGTAAAGAGACGGAAAGAAAGAGAAAATCAGAAAAACAGGACTGCAAAAAGAAATTCTTCCTAATATGGAGCACAGCGCTTTTTCTTATAAAAATTACACATAAATGCTGCTAAGAAAAAACTATAACTAATTTACTTGTGATTGTTTTTGAATGCTTTTGGTATAAATTTTGTTAAAAGAAAAATAAAAAAAAATTCTGCATTAATTTAATTGTAGCTAATTTGATTGGACGAGTCTCCGCTAGACAAGAACAGCAGTAGCGTATATCAATAAACTTCAGCATTATAATCTAATTGTGTTTGTTAGGACGCATTGAGACTCCTGTGGATTGAACTCTATGCTGTAGTTTGTCCGAAAACTCATTTTCTCAACCTAAATGCATTGTGTGAGAATAAATGGGATTAATGAAGCCGCATCCGGATTATTATTTCAGTAACAGAGCTGAATTCCCTAATTGATTCTGAAGTCGTGCTCTGTTTGATTTAATAATATAAAAGCCATTTAAAAGGTATTATAGATGAATTCTGCACTCTCTGGAGTTCTGGGCACTGTTGTGAGAAATTTCACCTGAATTCATATTTAATAAATATACATTGAAATTGTAACTGCACGAAACAATATTTTGTTTAAAATATGATCATATTTTACTCTATTTTCCTTTTGTTCGATATATAAAAGAAAACTTTGTTTGGAAGCTATCATCATTATTTTAAAAAAGAGACATTAAACTTTGAGCGCAGTACTCTTACTTGATATAGGATAGCCTCATTAAGAAAGCAGTAGTAGTAGATCCGGTGCATATAACATCCTATCTTCAATTAAGGAATTTATTTAAAGTAAAGTAATTTATTTTATGTAACTCTTCCTCCTAAATTAATCCTGCCTTTATACCTGACCTCCATAACCGGAATGATCGACGATAATTTGCTGCTAGCATTAGTCGACAGTGGATTGTCAATAGATTATAAAGGGAGAAAACAGTAAAGGATTAAGACATTCTTCATATGTGCTTTTGAGATTCAATGATTCAAAAATTTGTCCAAAATGCAGAATATAAGTGTTCCCCTCCATTGGGAGCCACAATATATTCTTCTCCTAAGTTTCCTTAAGCTTTCCTTGTTTATATCTGGTTGTAATAAACGTTTTCCTCCAAAAGGTGTTCTTAATACAGTTAGGAAAAAACATGAAAGCAGTACTTTTAGTGCGGTTAGTAATCACCATCCAAATTTATGATTTTCTGAAAACGTTGAACCTTACTGTCGAGAGTTTACCTCTTCCAAGATACTATCTGTGAATAATACCACGGCAGTCCCACCAAATACAAAGCCTGATATTTTTGTTGGCCTAATTGCGCTTTGCGACGCTGTCGACTGGCCCACCGGTCGCAGACCAACCCCCTTTTCGGCCTGCGTTCTAGAAGTAAATATACTTTTCATCACATGTGGCAATCCGGTTAAAAATTTTATCCTAGCATTGATACTCGAACAGATTACTGCAAGCCCGAACACGTCTGTTCTTAACTGCTTGAGTCAGTTCATGTGACACCCAGCGATTGAACTTGTATGTCAAGTTTATGCGATACATAGTGCGACTATTGGGTATGGCACTAACGTCTAACTCTTTAGCAAGCTCTCGAATGGCTGCATACTGATCAACTTCCATAGATTCTCGCAGGCAGGCCTCATCAGCATCAGTAGGCCGGCCAGAGCGCTCTGCTTCTTGAATGTTCTAGTCCTTGTTTTTGAGGTTTCGGGACCAAACCTTCAGAGTCTCATATGTTACAACATTTAACATTTGTACTGAAAGCTGTACTCATGATTTGGAGACATTCTGTGGCTCACGTTTTGAAACAGGACTGGAAATAAATGATGATTCTAATCTGGTGGCGTGACAGTTCCATTTCAGAAACCTTGTACTTAATGATAACGATATTTTTTTTACAAATTTCACAACACAATGTTCTAAAGCAAGTCCCTTTCTTTCAAATGCCAAACTTCGTTTGACAAAATGTGATTAGCCACGCCAACGCGAACTGTTTGTGCAGATGATATTTGTGGTGGCGGAAAACTTTCGTTAAAATGCGATATAAATGACACGCACAAACTGCAAAAGATAAAACCCATAATTGAAAGGTGAAATAATGCTGATTCTTCCTAGAACACCACGAAATTTACAAAATAATATCTAACATTTCAAGAATATTTTGTTCCTTTCTATACGTACAGTAAGTATCAAAACGAAAGGTTCAAACAAACAAAATGTTAATGAAAATTGGATTTTTAATTTTTGCGGATCTGAGTGATTTCATTTTGTTAGAAAATACCTTGTGAGAAGGAAAAAATACCCATTATACTTTGAGCACATTTAAACTTGTTGTCAGCCATTTTATGAAAAAGTTCCTCAAAAAATCAAATAAATTTAAATTCATTTTTCACGCTTACGTTGTATTTAAAGCTCTAAATTAAATCAAGATTATCATGCTCAATGCAAAAAGCGCGATTAGTGGCTTAAATATTAGCAGATATAAAAAATCTTCTTTTATACAAGTGCCTTACAATTCATATAGCATTTGTCTCAGTACAAAGTATCCACCCGAAATTACAAAAAAATTACCATTTTTTTTATTATGTATTTCACCATTCGGGATTAACTTCTTTTTTTGGGGCTAACAATCATACAATTCTCATCTTGAGATGAATTCTTGACAGTAAGCAAGCTTGAGGAATTCTTGAGAGTAAGCAAACTTAAAAATACTATAACTCTTGAATTCAGCTTTGAAAAGAAAAGAAAAAGAAAGGTTTCAGATTTTAACGGTTGCCCAAAAGGGTTTAGTATGGTTTTATATGCTGTCTCTGAGCTCTCACTCCAAGTAACCTATTTTTTTATATCTTTCTCGTTTTAATATTAAATATCATTTTCTTCGAACTTACAACATACAATTCAACAGAAACATAGCAAATATTTTGAAAGCAGCACAGGAGTATATATTTAGAAATCCAGATTCAGCTTTGAGTGTTGGTATATATTTTTCTGATGTTTTTTCAACTCATAGTATCAATGTTTAATTTCCTTGCTAAAATGGCTTTGCCAAACTTTTTTTTTAACATTTTGTATGTTTACTTTGTTTATTAGATATCATGATTTTAGCGCTTAAGCCGTATAAAATTCAGTTGAAGAGCGAAATCACAAAATATTTAAAAAATAGAACTAAAATTTCCGACATGTAGTCTCGTGTGCTGGAGATAAAAGGTTTTATTCAGTACAGTACAGTTTATTACAAAACAGTTTATTCAGCACAGTTCTGCTCGCTTTAAAATCGTTGAGTTTGTTAATCAAAAATTCTCTAAGGCTTCACAAAATATGAAATAGCTAATTAAACAAACTCGAATATAAAAATTCGAACTTCCAGGTACTTATGTTCGAGTGGAGAACTACGTTATTCAAATTTTGATTGCTCTAGGTACCATGGCCTTTTTCATAGTGCGAGAAACATACATACATTCATACAGATTCTTCATTATTTAATTACTTTAAATAATACAGGGCGACAATATTTGGTGACAACAATATGAAAAGTGATACAACGCATTTAAATGTTTCGACCGCAAAATGCTGTTCCCCATTTGGGACTATCTTTTCTTTTGTGCGAACAACCACGTAATTCTGATCCTGAGAGGTGATATGATTCATTTATGAGAGATCTTTAATTGGCGAAAGTGGAGGGTGTGTCTGCAAACACAAGTTTAAGTTAAATAAATGGACAATAAATTGAAAAGAATTCTTTTAATTCAATAGAAAATAAACCTTTCCTTTATCCTTAACTCTAAAAAGAACTCAGCATGCTGCGATATGCAACATATACAGCTAACAGTGCTACAATACAATACGATATAAAGTGTTAACAATAATACTGTGGTGCGGTATTTATTACATGATTAAAATGAAAGCAAATTCGAGGTTTTATTTGAGTCTAATTTAAACAAGTTTTAAATAAGGAGTTCATTACTATATTACTTCAGTCTGCTATGTTGATAATTTTCTCATTCCAAATTTAATTAATTCTTAATGAAACTTAATGAGAAGAGTATTCGTAACATTCCTTTGTCGCGACTTGCTGCGATAATGATATGAATTAATGATGCAGAAAGAACTATTTATATAACCAAAGTTTAAATGAAAGGGATAATTTTCGGTCTGTATAAATTGCTGTTAAAAGACTTTCACTGTGCATCTTAATGTTGAAGTTTTAGAACTAATTAGAGCAATTCTCTGTATTTAATACTTCAACTCTTGTTTTATTCAAGTCTCGAAAGGAAACGCTGAACATTATTTAAAACCGAGGTAACTCTTCTAACTTTAAAAAACTCTTTTTATGTATTTAATATATTCGCGAATTACGATTTCGATTATTGACATTAATTCGGAGAAATTTTGCATAATTTTAAAATTTCATTTTTTGTGCAATAAACAAACGCCAAAGAATTGACGCGAACACCCAATCAACAAGCATGATAAAAATCCATTTTACTCATTATTTTATAATACGTATCTTACCTTCAATCACTCTTCTTACTCCCTTGCATGAAGTAAAGAAAGTATTGTAATGACGAAACATTTCGGGTATCATATTTGAACGAAAATATCCATTTTGACCGCTATCGAATCCATTTGAACTATGTTTTTGCGTGACATCTGTACTTACGCACTGAATAAAGGACTCTTTTTTTCCAAAAAGGGTTGTAAAATGGATTTAAAATGGATTCAGAAGAGATATTTTTGTGTACGTACATACGTATGTATATATCTCGCCTAATTTATAAATGAATAGCCGTAGAACGCTGTGCACCTCCCTTTTTTGTTCGGCAGTACCAAACGTATATATATATATATATATATCACCACTCCGTTATCCGGCTTGGGAGCTCAGGTTTTTATTCTTATATTTTGTAAATTATGCATTTCTTGCTTTAAAAATGATTGAATTATTCTACTCTTATGTTTCGGGTAAGGTTATAGTTAATTTCGATGCAACAGTTATAGAATTATCAGCAATATAAAAGTTTTAATGGTGCTAAGTCTAACGACGCCACCATTTGTTCACATTTTAAACTCTTAGTTGAATAATGAATTAAGTTTGTTGGTGTATCAACTTCAGTGTATTTTACATCAGTGGATCAAAAATTAAATTTTGATTTTATGCACCGAAACTTTTGTCTTTTTTTCCGCTGGCCCAATTGCTTGTTTTTAGGTAGAAAGTCAAATTTTAATTGTAAAAATATTTTTTAACTGTTTTTAACTTTATTTTGTGTTTTATGTTTTTCTGTATGTTAACAGGCTGCCTAAGGAAGTCATGTGGTGTCCACATCAGATTTCTTTTCATGTAAGAAGGTCTATTTAATTATTTTATTTATAACTCATGAAGGTTTTTTTTCCGAAATTTGGCAATATAAATAAAAGGAGTTTGTTACAGTATTACAGCTTTGTTTTGAATGTTACACCATCACTCCTTAACCCTTTCCTTCCGCTGTTTCACTATCACGGAGCCCAAAATATCTTTGATTAAGGAATCTCTTATAGCCTTTCTAATCCAGTTATGGCTTTACGCGGGATATTTGTTTTAAAACAGGGTTTATCGAAAGCTTTAATACTTATTCCTTAGCTTCTATTCTTCCTTCGTCTAATTTAATTATCCGATCCAATTGTGGCTTAAGTGGGATGGTTTTCTAAATCATGGTTTTCAAATGTTTGAATAGGTATTCTCAGCTTCATTCGGGATGTAAAAAATTCTTCTTTTCTCTTGTTTAATTATTGCATCTAATTTTTCTTCATTAGGTTAAAATATATTTCATCTTCCAGAGAGTTGGCTAGTGCTGCTGATTCTTAGAAGAAGCTATGAAGACACATACGAATATTTATTGGGCTTTCAAACAAGTATTCAGAATTATAGTTCGACCGTCTCAAATGGAACTCTGGCTGGCATTCTACCAAAACACATAGACTTAACCAAAAGGGGCGGTATTACTTGCTGCGATGGGAAAGGCCACATGAAAGTCTTCTTTTATCCGTAAAGAGAGAATGAATAAAAAACAGTCCCCATCCTTCCACCCTATTTTTGAGAATAATTCAGTCGGAATGGTGCATGCATGTTTGAGCTCATGGTCGAGGATGAGGCGGTCGAACTATAGCTTAAGTATCGGACGTTGCCTAGACTTTTAAGTACAGTAAAGAAGCTTTATTTAGGGGAATGAGGGAAAGTTTTCAAAATCTCAGATAGATAGTGATTTCCCTCCCCTTTTGGTTGCAAATGAATTATGCAAAATTTTAACAAGCTCGAAAAAAAGTGTAGAACTCTGCGCATATAACGGTTTTAGTAAGAACTGATACTTGCTTTATAATTGGTTAGTATTTTATAGGAAAATGACTATCCATTTTGGCTGATTTCTTCGTTTTTTTATAATCGCAAAAACCTAACACAGAGCGCACTTAATTTTGCTTTAATGGTTGTGCACTATTCTGTAAAATTCTACTACACGTTTTAAAGACTAAACGGAACACGGCGCCATCTGAATGTCTGTGTGAGAACTGATAGCGGGAATGCAACAATTATGACGTCAACCTAAGATGCATATCTTTAGCACAATGATCTAATACATACGACCTCAATGTGGACCCCGTAGTGTGGGTTTTCGAAATCTTATGTAGGGAGTAACCTTCTTGTTTTGAAATTCAATTGCCCAAAATTTCATCAAGACCCTTATAAAACTGTAGATTTCTATGAATTTCCCACATACAAACAAACCAATGGGCACTGATCTTTACATATAGAGATAATTTTAATGAATATTGCTAGTGCACTTTCATAGATCCAGTTAGTTATTAGTAATAACTTAAATGAATCTGAGTTTATTTCTTTTAAATCACTTAATTTATTAATTAATAACAGAAGAAATTTCGAAGAGAAATAAAATATTTTTTGATTTTTAGAACCATAACACACTGCTGCTTGGAAGATAAAATATTTTAATTCTGAAAATGGCAACACATTTCTCTTAAATATCTGAAATTTGTAAATAAATTCGAAAGACAAATATATTGCTTTTTCTAGAACAGCAATGCACTTCTTTTACATCACCGAGTTTTCTGACTAAATTTGAATTATAAATGTGAAACAAAATTTTTAAATGTTTGATTATTTCTCTAACTACAGTGTTAAATTCGATTTCAAATTCTGAATAAAAACAATCTAACGATAAAGTTAAAGAAGATATTCATCTGAATGTATGTTGTTAATACAATTGCTTATTTGCATGAGGTTTTCTATGCCCTTAAATAATAGTAAATAATTCCTGCACTAATTTCAGAACTTGCAATTAGCGATCATCGTTGCATAAAGATTTATACTTTCAATTCATTGAATCACATGAATATGTTTACAGTTTGCACTGTTTTAGTCACAGCTCAATAATTTAGAGTTCGACCATGATTCAAATACCGAAGAACAAGCTGGTTTGCAAAGGAGCTTTTGTGGTTTTCTCCATGTGTAACAGGAATGCTTTTGGTTTGGTTTATGTGATTACAGCAAAACCTCGAGGGCTATCTGCCCAAGGGGAGGGATGCTTTGATAGATGATTTTGTAACGAGAACTAGCTCGTATACACGTTATACATGGGAAAACCGATGAAAATGCCAATGCAGCCAGACCGTTCGCGGGACTGGAACATCGGACCGAACTAACAATGTTCAGCGACTTTACCGCTCGGCCACTGGTGGGTCCGTAACAGGAATACAAGGCAGATTCCCTTAAAATATCTTCTATAAAGACATACCTCCCCTTAGATAGATAACCCTGGTTGTTTTTGTCATAATCTAAATAATAAAATCCAGTTCAGTCTACTCATAATTTTTATCCTTCTGAAGAATGCTAAAAGCGTTATAGTGTTGAAAGGAATAATATTTAAAGGAAGGTTTTAGACGCTAGAATTAGATTATGTTCTTCTTGCTGAAGGCTATTTTTCCTAATAAATTCTCTTGATAGCATTAGTCTGCGTTGTTCTCTCCATTACGCCTATCCCGGCGATTTTATTTCAGAACCAATTTGCGCGTTTCTTTGTCGGTGTAACATTAGGGCTAACTTACATTTATTTTGTTAAGTCAATTTCATTACCCTTGGTTGAAGCCATAAATGCAGGCTGAGCTGTTAGCACGAGTGGTGCTTTCTGTTAACTTTTAATTGAGTTAAATACTTTACACCCTTTCTCAGTCTCTGTGGTATTTTCCAAGACATAGCGATAATTTACTTAGGTCTTAGAGCTCTCAACTATGCTAGAGAACACAAGCCACGTATTTCTTTGAAATAATTATTAATTAGGTACAAGGCGGTAATTAATTTACGGAACTTAATTTAGATTTATTAGATTCCTTTTACAATATCCTTTCTTCCAAATGAATGTTTGATAGCTTTCCTGGTTTGCCCATATCACAAGAACAATTTCAGTCTTCTCTTCCTACAAATCCATCAACCTGTCAACATTTCAGACATCCTTATAACTTTTTTCTGTTTCTTTAATGTCTAAGACGGTAACACCTACAAGAAGTAGAGGTGATAGCGTAGAAAGTAAGTTTTGAGGTTTATAGTGTTTTCAGAATTCTTAACATATTTTCAGCTGTTCTTTTAAAATTAAAAATGTGATGTTTTTCCAATAAATGTTGCGTAACATTTTTAGAATTTTATACATGCAAGAAATTACAGTTATCCGAACTTTATATAATTGCAACTACCCGGAGCTCTTGTTACTATTTTTTTGTAGAAAGGAAGTTATATATTTGTTATCCATTCACTTATATGCTTTACGAAATTTGTTCATACGGAAGACGAAAAGGTATAAGTTGATATTTTTAGGAAGCTAAAATATTAGACTAAAGTAACTTAATATATTAGAAGCCAATGAAAAACAAAATAATTTGGTGACTTAAAACTTTTGAAATATAATTCTGACTTACGAACCGAATAAAGGAATATTTTTTTTTCTACAACGGATTGTAAAATGGATATATAACAGATTCGGAAGAGATGTTTTCGTGATGTATACATGTGTCTCTCATAACTCAACGACAATTAGCTGTACAACGTTGAAATTTCATGTATGGGGCATATATTTTTGTTGTCTCTGATTAAATTACGTTATTCTGATGTTTCGGTTAAGGTTTTTATGCCTTTAATTAATCTGCATGCAGTAGAACCATAGACAGACAGACATAAGAACCATATGAAAATAATCAATTTTGAAATGACGATCTGCAAGAAAGTTTATCACAAACAACTTTACTTTTCTAGGATGCGGATGGAGAACAACCAAATTAAAAAGAAGACTTTAGGTGTTATTAAAAATTAAAGTTAGAACTTTATGTTGTGTATATATTTATACAGACATTACAATGTTTGTGTTACCGCAACGTTTTATTTCTTATACAGATCATATAGGATATGGTTACGCAAGTTGTATCACCGCTTAAGTCGTACCTTTTAAATATTAGGCGTAATATCCCGTCAGCTGCGCCTTTTCTGGCAAAATGAGTTTTCGCCTTGTCAATCTTATTATTTCACACGTGTTCGTTTCCCTGTAATATTCGAATGGAAAACTGCGAAACTAGTAGGATTTATGACCTAAAATGTAAAGGATGGGCATGCAACTTAATTGCTGAAGTTGACAAGATAATGGAAAATATTTTTGTGATTGTTGTTGCAATTAATTGTATAAGTACATTAACTTAGAAAAGAAAGTTTTATTACAATGATCCAATTTTAAACGTAGTACGACTCAAGGTATAGGTGGTACAACTCATAATGACTCCTCAACCGGAACAGTGGTTGGTTAGCGACGCTGACTGCCATACCGACTGGCCTGAGTTCGAATCCCGGGAAGGCATGGATGTTTGTATATGTACAGTGTCTGTGTGATATGCAGACTCTGTAAATATACGAAGTGCCGAAAGTTCCTGTAATGCGCTTCATCACAATTGGGGCGGAATGAGCGAAGTCGTACTGTCACTTGTATAGTGCTCAAGGCTCTTGCCAACGGCAGGCGCAATCTTGCTCGCCCTGCCCCGATGAACTTCGTGGACTCGTTCTGATATCTCTGTCAGACAAGTGAAGCAACTCACAACAACAACAAAGGCTGTCTTTCATATGTAGCGCTCTTTCAGTGAGGGTGTTCTGACGGAAATTCCCTATTATTAAATGGGGAAAATTATTAAATGGGAAAAAATGGACATTAATGAAAATCACCTCTAAAATTGTGAGACTACAAGCCCCCTTCCCCTGCCACCGGACAACACGAGAGGATTCTGACTCGCCATATATTTAATGTGCCCCATACCGCAAATAAAATATGCATTTACAACACCCATGCCATCTCCGGGATTCGAACCCCGTCCCGTTGCTTTGGTATTTAAAGACACTAGTCACTATCCCGTTGGGCAGCAATGAATTCTTGAACTACTAGTTTTGTAAATAGAGCAGAAAAGAACACGAAATCTCAACTTCAGGAGAATCTAGTAAAAGCTTTTTCTTCAGAAAGACAAATTCTTTCGAAATTAGAAATAAAATTGTTTTCTTAAATCTACAATCAATCTATGGTGTGAATTTCCATAATTTCAAATTTACTCGTAGTATAAGCTTATAAGCAGTTTACTTTTTTTAAAGATTAATAGCACCAAACTAAGTAGTAAAATATTTTTTGCATGATAATTTTTCAGTGATAAATATGGCAAAAAATTTCTTAAATACGTACATGAAAAATTATTAAACTGAGAATTTCTATGTGAAGCATACTAAAAAACTGATAGTAATATTAAACAAAATTAAAAGAAGATCTCATCTTGATCACCTGCCCTTTATAATATAAATTGAAAACATGATTTACAAATACAGTAGAACATCGGATAAAGAAGCCTCACTACACGACCAAATTATTTGAACCCCCGCCCCCTAAAAACAAACTCGGATGACAATTGGTATTTCAAGTTACGAATACTTGTGGTTGCAACATTTGGTCTACAAAGGTATTTTAAGGAAGTCAGTGCTGCGTAATTAGCCCTCACAGGCTTCTAGAATAATCATTTTAATATATTCCATTGCTTAAATCTCATTAACAAAACCTGGCAACAAGTTACATGAATGCTTGTTTGAGGGAAACTCTGGCCAAATTGGGTGTCGTGTAGAGACTTTGAGCACTTTGACAGTTGGGACTTTTTTGTTATATATGAGAAACCTCGGTAACTATGGTATACGAATCACCACGTGATCCATTCACCATTTCACGTGACCCAGTACAATTCGAAAAATCATATACAATACATTAAAACAAATTATGAAACATAAATATGAAACGAGCACAAGAAGAATGCATAAAAATAAACAGAAAGTAAATAGTAAGGTAAAAGTAAATAAAAAATTTGAAAATTTTCAGATTTTATATTACTCCTAAAGGGGATTTCCTTTAACGTTTTGTGTGTTACCTTTATTCATTAAGTATTATGTTGTTTGCACTTAAACCATAAAATGCAAATCAACAGCAATACTGCAAAATAATTTTAAAGTGAGCATATTTAGAATTTCCGATACTCAGACTCCTGCGCTGGAGATAAATATTTTTTTCTTTCTATACAGTGTTGGCATTGCTCGCTTTGAAATCGTAGAATTTGTTAATCAAAAATTCGTTTAAGTTTTACAAAACATGAAATAGACAATAAAACAAATTCCAAATTAGGACTTTCAGATGAACATATTCGGGTGGAAGATTACGTTATTTAAAACTGGATGGCTCTAGGTACCATTGTTTTAACACAATGTGAGAAATATACATTTATGCAGATTCTTCATTATTTAATTTTTTTTAAATATAATGCAGGGGTCTAACATTTGGTGGCAACAATTTGAAAAGTGATACGCTATTTATAGTGATTCGAGGCAAAATCCCAAAACGAAATTAATAGCCCTTCTGGCTTAACAACCTTTGAGCTAATCATACTTTTTGTTTGATTACCAAGCTGAAGTAATGACGATGCATTTTGTATCATAATTTCAAGGAGGAATCAATAATTTGGCGACGCCCATCCATAAACCATAATTAAAAAGTGGCATTATCATTTTGACAGGATTCGGTTCAAACTATAAATGCGAGCTAACACATAACATAAGAACAAGAGCAGCTTAACTACCGAAAGATTGAGATCGTGTATTCTTCTTAAGACGGCTAACTATAAGTCAGACTTGACTAAATTGACATCACAAGTTTAGCATCAGGGAAGTCATTGACATCGAAGAGAAAAATACAGGTCCACTCAGTTATATTTGTTTTCATAAAAATTATAATTATAATTTTAATTTCTGTAGTTAAAGTTTACTGTAAGTATTTCTCAATAAAATGTTAATGTTATTATTAACCAAGAAGTACTGGTCTAAAATGAAAATACCAGTGACACGAAACGTCTTCTTAATACATAGCTTTTGGTTGATATTGGCCTACAGATAAACAAAGGTTGTCGACGCCTGATCTATGATATTGAGTCTCTAAATAAAACCACAGCTCTGAAGTTAACAGTGAAGATGTGGAGAAGTTACTAGAGGATCATAAAAATGCCCTCAAAATGGAAGAACTACAACTTCAGAAGCAGCAATAAAATGAAATTCTGGAAGAACTCTTTCAAGAGAAGAGGAGAAAAACTGACTCTAGTTTTCTGTTCCAAGAAAGTTGTGCAGAATAGAGTAAGATAAAAAAATATATGCCATATCTCATTTTGGAAACATTTTAAAACATAGACGAGAGGAGTTTTTGGGAAATATTTTTAGTGAAACAGGGACCAGTTTGTCCACACAGAGTTGGGCAGCGCTTGGAAAAATAGATAGATAAAAGATGTCGCGTAAATTCAGTTGACTGATGTTTTTATGGAAAAGAATTTCGTATCAAAATGGTAACACCATCCTTATTATTTTCCGCTTATCCTATCCACACTCCTTGCACTACAACGGTATGTTTAATTTAAATTTCCTTCTATTTTATCTGTATAATATTGTGTTTTGTATCTTGTTTTATACTTAATGATGATTTGCATTGGTTTATATTAAGAACTTGAGCAAAAAGTATTAGTACGTTACACAGTTTAAATAAGCAAAATCTACTGTAGTCCAAGAACGACTTAATCATTTTTACATAATTCCTATGGGAAAAATTGTTTCGGCTTATGCACATCTTGGTTCGCGAACAACCTTCAAAAACGAACTAAGTAAACCGAGATTTCACTTAACATCTTTGAGTTCTTATATGACAAAAAAGTAAGCTTAATTTTGCGAAGATAACCTGTCAGGACTGAGTATTCTGTGCATAGCTTTAGAAAACATGTTAAAGTACTAGGGTCCTTATCCTCAAGTCCTGAACTGGAACAGGGAGCTGAAAAATGTTGGCTTTGTTCTGATGTAGATACTGTGCTGGAGAATAACTGCACTTGAAAGGGATTTGAAATCCTCTTTTATTAAATCACTATTATTTACACACTTCCCAAATCGGGAGAGATACAGAAAGTAAAAGACCACACTTGGGCCTAACTTAACAAATCAAATAAATTTAAACAAAACCTAAATAGAAATTAAATTAAACTTTGCTCGCAGAAGATCGCAGAGTTTGGCCTCTAACTAACTGGTGCGTAGCAAGAATTACTAATACTAGCGCACTTCAATTTATTAGCTATCACGTAGTAAGTACTATGGCTTATAAATTTAAACTGCTAGCTGGTTAGACGAACGTTGAGCAGAGTATCCGTGATCTGAGGCTAAGCTCTCTCACACCTAGAGGTTTCTACCTCTGGCTTAAATAGTACTTGGCTGTACTTCAAAATTAGCATAAGCTGAAACCGCGCGCTTCTTCTGACAGGAAGTTGAAACAGAGAGGAGATAGAAAGATTTAAATTAAAATAAAACTTGGTTAGTTTAACTAAAACCTTACAAACCTTTCAAATTACTGATGTGATTACAATTCACTTCCAGAATATGTTTGGCATTTTTAAAACATTATGCATATAATAGACATAAAACAGGTACCAGCTCCTAAACTAGACAACTTCATTCTTCATTGGGCCTTTATTTTAAAATCTAATTTCTATGGTGCATATGAAGCCCCCAGATGGGAAAGTGGTTGGTAACACTGATGATGTACCGAATGGCCGGGGTTCGAATTCCAGAGAAGACATGGATATTTGTAAATATATACTGTCTTTGAGGCGTGGAATCCTCCAACAATATGGCAAGCCGAAATTCCTCGCGTGTCGCTTGGTGGTAGCAGAGAGCGGTGGGAGACGCTTGGCCCTCCCCGGGATGCTTTCTCTCAAAATTGTGGTGGAATGTAGAAGTCCAAATTCTTTGTGGCTTTGGCAACCAGTTTTCCATGAAATGTGGATTCGAAAACGACAACAACGACTATACGTCTTTATAATTTTAATTTAAAAAATGTTTTAATTAATTCATCTAGGTCTGCCACTATTCAATTTTAAAGACGAATTGAAGCATTAAAGGTAAAATAAATCCTGAATAAGTTTTAGAGAAAATGTTTTCAGCATCTTAATTCGATGTTGTGGAGAAAACTTTGATAGAAGTTTTACAGAGGATATATCATGTCCGTACAGCAGCGCTATAATTATTTTCTAACAGTAATAAGAAAAGGAAAAACATTTTCTCAAAGAAATACTTATATTAATATTCTGTTATGCGTTCTGTTACAAGAAATTTAATCTTAAATTTGAGATTCAAAAAAAAAAAAAAAAATTCAGTAACATGCAACTACACTATTTCACTACTAGAACAACACTATAATACACAAATTTTATTTATTTATTTTTTAAGTTACTGTTTAAATTTGCCATACATATATATACAAAAACAACTCATTAGACATAAGATATTTTTTAAAAGATTAGAAGAACAAAGTTTAGAAACTAATAGACAAAATGTGCAATTGCTGCAGGCTCACCAAAAATGAAAATTGTTTAAGAAACAGGTAAAAGATATGCACTTTTAGACAAAAAAAACGACGCACCAAGAAGGAGTTGTCTGAATGGGACGAAAATCGGTAGAAGTGATGTACATGTACAGAAAAACTAATAATTAAAAATTGGATAATTTATTGAAGTGATAGAGCTACACAAAGTGAAAACGTCAGTAACGCATTTGTTCACCTCTGGCTCTTATGCAAGCCGTTATTTGGCTTGGCATCGATTGATAGAGTTTGCAGATGTCCTCCTGACGGATTCCGTGCCAAATTCTGTCCAACAGGCGCGTTAGATCGTCAACATCCAGAGCTCTTTAGAGGGCCCTGCTCATAATGCTCCAAACGTGCTCAATAGGAGAGAGATCTGGCAACCTTGCTGGCCAAGGTAATGTTCGGCAAGCACTAGGCAAGCAGTAGAAACATGCGCAGTGTGGGGGCGGGTATTATCTTGCTGAAATGTAAGCCCAGGGTAGCGTGACATGAAGGGCAACACAACGAACCTTAGAACTTCGTCGACGTACTGCTGTGCTGTAAGGTTGCGACGGATGATAACCAAAGGGGTCCTACTATGAAATGAAGTGGCACCCCAGACCATCACTCCTGGTTGTCGGCCTGTCTGCGGGAAGACAGTCAGGTTGGTATCACACCGGTGTCCGGGACGTCTCCAGACTCGCCTTCGCTGGTCATGGGTCATCGCGTCTATGAATGGTCCTTGCGGTCACTGAAGCACTAGTTGCACGTACAATCGATGATAATGATGAACCACTGCAAACGGGCTTGACGTTGTACAGAGGTCAATAGTAGTCGGCACAAGGGGCGCCGTAATCTCAGCCCCCTTTCTGTGAGCCGTCTATGAATGGTCCTTGCGGTCACTGAAGCACTAGTTGCACGAACAATCGATGATAATGATGCATCTGGGGCTGTGAGTGCCGTTTTGACGATTGCTCGGTCCTCACGTTCCGTCGTTTCTCTAGGGCTACCGCTTCCTTCTTGACACTGTGTGCCGCCATGGTTCACCCATTCCTGTCAACATCGCCTAATATTGGCATCGCTCCTGCTCAAATGTCGAACTATTCGCCGATAAGGCCAACCGGCTTCTGAGCCCAACTACACGACCTCTCTCAAATTCTGACATCTGCGCATTATCGTTCGCGCACCTGTATGCGAGGCATAGTTACTGTCTACCAGAGTACACGGAATGAAATTCGTGAAGAATTTATGATCTGGAATCGTAATTTCTCCTCTTAAATATCCTGCCAGTTGCGTGGATCAGATTCGCTGTAGCGACAAACGTTCATTCATTGGCAGCCAAAATGTAAAATTTTGCATTTTCCTTCGAAACCTGTATGCATATCAATTTGTGTCCAGTTTGCTTTATATCTTCTCGGTGCGTCGTGGTGCGTCGTTTTTTTTGTCTAAGAGTCCATATATATATTGGTAATACCTGCAAATGTTTCATTTTTCTTATTATTTTTAAACATTTCGTCTTTTTAAAGCATTCTAAAGAACAGTTTAAAAACTTCGAAGTAAAAAAAATACCAAATATTTAAAGAATTCTTCTATCTTTCTATGGAGCTACGTTGTAATTCCTATTTATAACATTAGTAAAACATTCTTTTATTAATAAATGCAATATCTTCCAAAAATTTTCTGTATGACAGAAATTCTCATAAATTCAAACCTTACAAATGAATTTCAAATCAAGACTGAGCTTACATTTGTCACACAAAAAAGAAACTGAAGAAATTTGGAAAGAGTATGTTATTCAGAAAAAATGTTTTAATACATAAAAACAATAGTTTTAACACATAAAAATTAAATGAATGCTAAAAATATGCATAAAAATGATAGCTTTACAAAACTTAAATACATTATGTGCTTACTTAAATGCATAAAATTATAAGCTGCGCCGATCTCAAGCAAAATCCTTTACATCGATGTAGAAAAGAACTTGTAGTGTCAATAGGTTTTTTTTTCTGATGCTGAGAGACGTGAAAAATGAGCAATGTCCTCGCCGAGACTCTAACCTGTGAGCTTACGAATACACGCCGAGTGTGCTGGCCATTACACCCCGCATGCATGTTAAGAAGGCGGGAGAAAAAACATATATACCCCTTTTAAAGGGCGACCGGGGATTTGGGGCCCCAGTCGCCAAATCCTAGTGGTGGAATACATCATCCACCACCTTTTTTAGTTCGGGTGTCACTGTAGAGTCATTAAGTTTTTGATGCCGAGAGACGTGAAAAATGAGCAGTGCTCTCGCCGGAATTCAAACCTCGGATCTCTCGAATACGCGCCGAGTGTACTGGCCGTTACACCACAAAGGTATTGTAAGAAGGCGGGAGAAATACCTTATAAACTGTATATCCTGCTGCTGTTATATATTTTTTCAGATTAACTTATTTTACTTAATAATTACTGTACGTTTTAAAACGTCTAAAAATGCCCATTAGAGTGCTTATCCGTGACTTTAGTTTAAACATTAATTCATTTAGTCATACATCCAATTTAGTTTTGCAGATAATCTTTGAATGTTCTTTGATGGTTCTGATTTGTAGTCTCGAAACGATACAAATTGTGAGACTAAATTTTAAAGATTTACGTATCCTGTATGGGATGCATCCAACCACCCCAGAATGAAACCTCGGAACAGGTCCCGGTGATAACATCGGGGAGATTACAACGCGAAGGAGAAATTTCGTTGCACAAAATGTTACTTTGCGTGGCATGCAAGAAAAGTGAGGGCAAACACTCGAAATAAAACTGTTACAAAAATAACAAAGTAGAAAACAATACAGTAACAAAACTTTATTATTAAAAACGTAGCCATAAAACCTCGTAATTTGTTGCGACTGAAAAATTATCTAATGTACATTCGAATCCTCTTAACTAGGAAATGCTAGGACTAATCAATGCTAGACCCTCCAAATGACTCTACCACTTAAACGAACTGATAACAAATTCTAAAATAAAATATGTAATACGTAGGTAAAGAAATAAGTAAGTAAAATTATTTACGTAAATAAGTATATTTTTCCTATAAATTAGGCAGAGAAAATAATGCACAAATGACAAATTTTACAATTTCGAATTTTAATTCTGCGAAAATACATTAATTTTAGTCTGTATTCTGCAGTTCAAAGCCTGGATTTTAATTTTATCTGGCAAAACAATTTTATTTGAAATTGTAAAATCAGTTCTTGTCATCATGAAAAACATTAAAAAAATATGAAATAGTATCAGCGCTATAAGTAAATAAATAGAGCTAGTTAAAATTTAGAGTTTTAAGCAGAAGCGAAGTTGCCAGATGCACGACGATGGAAAGCTGATTCTCATAACGCTAATATTGCTAAATATTAGTGTACGAGTCCTGACATAATTTCGAAAAAAAAAAAAAACTAAAAGGTATACAAAATTACTAAATTCCTTTCCTACTGCTGTCCCAGTTAAGCGGTTAAATTACATATTATTTCATTAATTTGTTTTTCGTTTTTTGAGATCGAAGCTGTCTCTTTTTAACTACTAGTAGCCTAATGAAACATAATCGACTGCATATAACTTCTCAGCTGCTTTGATTTTTACCTTGCTATTTTGAAATCACGAAGTTTCAATAATACTTTTTCCTTCCACGATATATTTTCCGAGATCATGTTCTAAAGTTGCGAAATTTGTCGCAGTTTAATTTCTTCTTCGAAGATTTCCCCTAGTTTTATTTTCACTTCTATGCTTTTGCTCACCATGTTTTTTATTGCGATAATTTTATCGAACAGCACAGAACGGAAGTGCATTTAAGATTGACAAATATATTCTCTGTTTTTTGTTGATCAAAATGTCTTTTCTGCTTCGATGATACGGAGACTTTGGAATGCTACTTCGTAAACAATTCACCTAAACTTTTATCTTCCCGAGGAAAGATATATATCATTTGCACAAATATATTTACTGGTTATAATTGGCCAATGTATAAATGGGCCACGAGTAATATTGAGCAAACGTTTTTCCAGGTTATAATTGATCAACTCGTTAACATGTTTTAAAGTTTTATAAGAAAGAGTTTATAAGAAGAGTTTATAAAAAAGAGATGAAATTTTTATTAAAATAGCGGAAAAGGTCGAACATAAGAATAAAATCGTACTATCTTATTCAAAAAGAGAAGAACAGTTAGTTAACTAAATAGACTAACTATAGATTATTTCTTAGAATAAATATTATTCTTTAATAAAATGATTAAACATGATATCTAAGATTTTTTAGCAATCAATACAAAGTCCATAAGCTTATGTATTCAAAGAAGAATTTCTGAGTGTGCAGTGTTATGAAGAAGTTTATTAAAATGTACCATTCTAAAAAAGAATTTGTCGCAAATATAATTAAAAACAGTTTCTGGTGCATAAAAAATAATCTCAAATCGAGAAATATTAAGATACATATTTAATGTTTAGATTTTTCTCCAGAACATAATGAAAAGAATATCCTGGCTATCGATAAGTTATAGTACTATATTATCTCATATTTTATTGTCGAAAATTTTACATAGCTTGAAAAAGATCTAATAAAGTAAACGCTCATCTCTGAAAATCACAAAAATTAATTTTCTGTATCCATTTCTAGAATAATTTAACGCAGCTACACTGGACGTTATGTAGTTGGCGGAGGCTGATTGTTTGCTTAGTTTTGATGGGAATTAGAATTCTGGGTAAGGCATGAATGTGTGTGGCTGCAGTGTTTTACCACCTAAAATCTATTGATCTTAAAGACCTCTCGAATGGTTGGGGGCGCAGGCAATACTGTATATGTTCTTCAAACAATAATATCTCAGATATAGTGGTTTGAAGCTTATATTGTATCAATATTAAAATAGAGCGCTTGAATGCTTTCTTTTAATTAAACAATCTCATCCAGGCCAATATAATCAAAATGATAGAAATCAGAAGTTAGTAAAGACTTTGATTTACTATGTTCATTAAATTAAGCAATTTAATTATTAAATCTTAAAATTATCGAGCTTTATTATCTTTTATATAGCTGCCCACAACCAAGTTATAAATGAGTGCTCGGGGTAACTGTCATTGTGAAGCATAAAGTAATTGTATCATTGCTTACATTTTAAATTTTAATTTAAGAATTCGATAACTATTTTTAAAACACGAACATTTCTTTCGGTAAATTTTGCTTGTACGATAAACATTGTTTACAACTGACGGTATATGACAATACTATCGTCTGCACCGTTTGGCTTACGATTAATCAAATAGTAAATATATCAAACTCTCACTGCTTTGATGTAAGAAACTATTTTGAGAGATATATTTATTTTAAGAGATTTACCATAGGAGAGAACATCCAGGATTTGAAATGAATATGATTACTAAGCATGTATAGTATGCACTGGAAAATTTAAAAGCTTGTAGATTATATTATTTTATTCATAATACAGTTAAAGTGGCTCTAAGTACTAACACTACAACAGTAAATGAACGTAAATTCATTCCCCACTTTCATGCGATTTTTGAAAGTCCTGAAATGACGTAACAGGATATTAAGAACTGCACGTTAAAGCATCATCTGCGTGATCAGGTCTTTTGAAGTGAAGAATTTATCAACGAAATGAACATTACATTCTTATATTTGAAATTCTTTTCTAGAACATCGAATTATCTTTCGTCATTGCTTTTTAACCGTCCTTTAAATAAAATGATTTTTGTAAGAATTTAGAAGTCGCTCAAATGAAATAATCTTCTTTAGCTTTATTAGTTATTTAGTTCATAAATTATAAAAGCACCCCAGAGGATTATTAGACTAGGAGATATTTTCAAGAAGAAACTAATTTATATAGTTTATTGAAAAGGCTATCGAGAACGAAATGCGGGGCGAGCTGCTATCTGCTTTACCCACTCGGCCACTAATTGCCTAATTAAATTTATTACTCGTGATTAGAAAGGCTTTCATTTGTTTCCCATTCATCATCCATCAGTTAAACGTTAACAGCCACTGATTTTGAAACGTTTTGTGCACGCAGTTTAGCTTATATGCAAGACCATATCATATGTATTAAATTAAAAATCAATATACCTAAAAATTAATCAAAATTCTCTCATTATTATTCTTCATGGAATTTTTCATGCTTTCAAAGGAAAAGGCTTTTTTAATGCATTAGTGGTAACAATTCATATAATATTTCTTACAAAATTATTAACTGGTATTAAGATTTATTATATGAAATTAAAGATTTACTATAATATCCGGAAATCCATAACTAACAAAAGTTTCCGACAGTAAAATAATGCCAATCAGCGTCCTCTAATTTCTAACATTGAAAGCTTATAAATGAAGCAATTATTTTAAATCATCCACATTCTCAAATATTTAATGGCATAATTTCACATTATTATATAATTCACGTAACTGTGGGTTTTCTTGCTGTGCACATGTGCACAAACAAAGATTCCCGTCACACAAACACTTGTATGACTAACACCTTCGTACACTTTAAAATAACAGTATTTTATGGAAATGCATTTAGATTTAAACTATTAGAAAATATAAGGATTTTCTAACAGCATTTTGATTTCAATCAAGGAATTGGTAACTACTAAATTAGTACATGTTTTTCTTATTAACGTTTAAATATAATGTAATCTAATGTAGGTAAATAAAATAAAAATTCTTCCGGTTTAAAAGAAATGTGATCTTCCACTGATTGCTGGTTTTGATGCATCATACATTTATTTTTGGTAGAATTAAATTTTATTAAAATTAATTAATTCAATACTGCATTCGTTGTTACTATAATGACATAACTATTATTTAATACAATGATCATTTTAAATATTTTTTTAAACATTTTATTTGCAAATGAGATATGGTAATCGGAGAATAATGCTTGTTTTTGTCTGTGAAATTTGATTCATTATTAGAGAAATAAATAATCATATTTAGATTAAGTTTTTATGATTTATATCACGGTGTTATTTTTTATTGTTATTAAATTTAGGTACAATGAATATAAAAATAAATTTTTAATCTGCATATCGCGCAATTTCCTTTAAAGTAATATTTTTAGAGCCTTTAAAAAAGATGAAAAAGGTACTTAAACTATATAAATTTAAGAGTATATGAAATGACATCAATAACTAGAAAGTTGACATTTTGTACACAAAGGGGAATGTTTTGCACTTTTTTAGAATGTATTTAATTTCTCATTATGAAAATACTACCCGTTACACTCAATGAAGTATAAACTTATAAACTTCAAATTTATTTTTCTTCCACGGAGTTTTCAGATTTATTTTTAAATTCAAATGTTAAGTGTAAAAAACTTTTATTTTTCATAACTGTTGTCTTGAAATAAAACAAAACAAAACGATGGTTTGTAACCTTTCTGACGGACGGGGGGGGGTAGGGAAAAGGTTAAATAAACGTGGGTTTAATATTCCGATAGGAGCCTCGTAGGAAAAAATACTGAAATTCTAAAGAAGTAATTTAAGTCATTTAAAATCCTACCTCATCTTCATAGCTTGCATAGTTATCCGCCATCCTTTACAAACTGAACTTTTATCAGCTAGGATATCACCTCAACTTCTTCAGAAATTAAATCTTCCAGCAACATTAAATGTTATGTAACAATATTTATATTTTTGAAACGGAGCTAATAATAAATAGTATTAAAACACAAAAATTGAGCTTTTTTTTTCTTTCTTTCTTTGTTTTAAATTTCACATCTTGACTTCACGTTCTATCTCGCTTTTGTCGTGGCATTCCAGTGAAACTTCGGGAGCTCCGACCTTTCCGGAAGTAATCTGGAGATACACTGTTGGTATATCTTCAGGTAGTAATGCTTCTCTTGTATCGCAATGTCGGTGAATTTCTAAGCCCACTGCAGTGTTTTAGAGACAGTAGTATTATTGGACAGAAGAGCGTACACTTTAGCTTGTTGTGGTTCAGGATCAATAGAGTTTACAAATGAGAAACTACCATAGCGCCATCTTTTATCATAAATGCCAACTAAATGAAATTATTAAATATTATTGATGATTTGAAAGGTTATAATTAAAATTATTTTGTGAATAGAAAACACTACCGCATTTTGATGCTATATTAAAAAAGTAGATTTTTGATTTATTTATCTTATGCGAAGGTAAAGAAGCTTTATTCAAGCCGTTCCCTTGCATTCTAAAATCCTGGATTGAAATGTAAATTGTAAATCAGTAATAATCGTGTTTTCATTTGAAATTAGTTCAGTATTACATAACAAAACAATAGTAAAGAAACTGACTACGATTATTAGAAGCACAAAGTAAAAAAAGTAATGAATTTTTTATTAGTAAATTGTATGCAAGTAAGGAATGATGTAGTAAGAACCAGCAAATCAGATTACAAATTTAGAATAGTTCAGTTTAACATTAAAATTAATTTTTATATGATAATTTTAGTTTTATCTTTAAATTTGTCTGAATAGAATTTGAAGATATTAATTATGTATTTACACTTAGAGGTATATTTTTTTTGTAGAAGGAAGGATTTCTTACATGTACAATAAACGGATTCCGATGCTATTAAATAAGCTGAACCCATCCAGATATTCAAAATATCCTGATAATTATACTGTCTTTTTTGTATAGGTTAGAAACATGTTTCTTTTTAAGCAAGTAAAGATAACCGTATTGCTTGGTTTGACGCAATTTATTTCAATAAAAATTGTTTAGTTCGGAACAGTAAAATATATTTATTTCCATTAAACATCCTGTAAAATTTGTGTTTTGGGGAGAAGGAGGAGGTGGAGGGATTCAAAAATGAAATTTTTCTGTATTTATTTCAACTCGCATTTATTTAGTTTTCATCTAATAAAAGCTAAATAATGAAGATAATTTTAATTTATCATGTGCTCTAATATTAAACTCATATTTTTTTGTTTTTATTTTTTACGCACTTGGTTAAATAAATATAATATATTATTTATTTAAAATGCGTAAAACAAAACACATATTTTATCTGATAGTACTAAGATTAAATTATTGACTTAAAATAATAAAATTAACTCCATTTATTATTAAAATTTCGCCCTCGCAAATCGTAATAATATTTTGATTTTAATGAACCTAATTATGGATATATGTTATTATTTTTTTCAATTAAGTGAACGTAATAATAGCGTAAAATATGCGCTGTAACATATTAGCTTTTCATATTATTTAATATGATGAATAAAGTTTGAAATACTTTAATAAATTGACAATAACAGTAATTTTTTAAGGCGTAGAGAAAACACTGTGGAATTCTAAACCACGAGAATTCGGTTTTTCTATGCAGTAACCAATTCGAAATCCTGATGATGTCATATTTTATAACTACTAAATATGAAACAACAGTCAATTATAGAAAAGCTTTACCCCATACCCCAAGTGAAGTTTTGCCATTTTACAAGAAAATGGCAATGAACTACTTCAGAAGATAAAAGTTAACTGCTCATCCAGTTATGTGGTAAGTAACGCTGACTATTGTGCCGATGGTCCAGGATTCAAATTCGGGATAAATCATGGATGTTTGTGCGCGTATAGTGTCTGTGCGGTAAGAGAACACTTAAAATACATGGCAAGCAGAATGTCCTTTCGAGAGGTTAGTAGTAGGAAAGAGATGGGGGTATCAGAATTAGGGCCGAATTGTACAACAAGCGCGGGGGATTATGGCTGTAAGACCAATGGTGAAATTATGGTGTCCTTCCCACTTCTGCCTGTACCTGAAGATAGAAATTTTAGTTATTTCAGTAGTTGTCGAGTTTTCTTTAAGTTATATGTTTTTATAAATTTATTTATAATAATATTTCGAAGGAATATTTAACACTTCGAAGTGGTTATCATTTTTAGTAAGCGGATTTGGAGTCCCAGTGAAATAGACTGCTATTTGAGGAATGTATTTGTTCCAAGTAATCTGGCCAGTGAAATAAACACACAGCTTTATCTCTTGAATAATTAAGAATTCGTTCTGTTAAATAAGTACACAAGGTTTTCAAGTAGTGATAAATTGCGAGGAAACTATATCATTGAAAGGTTTTTCTTCTACCATTTGACACTAATATATTAACAAATCATGTTAAATATAAGACTTTATATTGTATATCTTTAATTTCTGCGGGATAAATTCCTAAATTATAGAATCTATAGTAGTACAGATCTAAATTTGAATTTGAGTAGCAGGCTAAGATAGAATAGCAAATATCTTATGAATCTTCATATACATTTTTAATTTCTTAAATATACTATATATTTATAAACAAATAGCCAGAAACGAGCTGAGCTGTAAACAAGTGACAAACTAAGTAGGAATAAATTTTGTTTTATTAAATTAAACCGTAAAATGTGATAAATAAATAAAATTAAATACACTGCTGGCCACCGTAAATGCAACACCCTGAAGGAAGCATGCAAATAACATGAAATTTACAACATGCATTAGCGGAGGTGAGATATGCAAATGATTAGAATTTCAGTGCATACGCACATCACGCGCGTCTGTGGCGCCACTTCAAAGCGCTACTTAAGGCTTAGAGTTTTCGACGATTTCAAGTTCGGGAATTGTGTTTTTCTTCGCGTTTTTTCAAAAAAAGATCAATTATGCTTCGTAATAAACAGCGATCATCGTTTGATCAAGTATCCGAGTTCGACAGAGGAAGGATAGTGGCCTACCCAAAGAGTGGCTTATTTTTCAGGGAAATCGGTAGTCGTGTTGGACGAAACCAAACAACTGTAATGCGGATATGTGAACGCTGGATGCAGGAGGGTATGACGGAAGGACGTGTTCGTTCGCATCCACCTCAGTGCACTACTTCACGTGATGATAGGAACATTGTGTGCATGGCAGTGACGGATCGCTCAGTCACATCACGAACCATAACACAGCACATTCAGTCTGTAATGCATCATCCAGTGTCTACGCGTACCATTCGACGCCGTTTACAACAGAGTGGTCTGTCCGCAAGACGTCCATTGCTTCGTCCACCCTTGACACAGAACCACAGAAGTCTCCGCCGCCAATGGTGCGATGAAAGAAGGATGTGGACGGCAGAATGGAATGAAATTGTCTTTACAGACGACTCACGCTTCTGTCTGCAACACCACGATGGTCGGATTCGAATCTGGAGACAGCGTGGAGATATGATGCTGAACAGCTGCGTTATGCACCGCCACACTAGTCCTGCACCGGGTATTATGGTATGAGGTGGTATTGGATATAACTCTCGAACTTCTCTAATACGCATTGCCGGTACTTTAAACAGCCGGCGCTACATCTCCGAGGTGTTGGAGCCAGTTGTCCTTCCTTACCTTCAGGGTTGCCCACGGCCATATTTCAACAGGATAATCCGCGACCACACGTGGCATGCATTGTCCGAGGGTTCTTCGTCAATCGCCAGATTGAATTATTTCCCTGGCCGGCTCGCTCTCCGGATCTTTCGCGATAGAAAACATGTGGTCCATGGTTGCTGAACGATTAACCCAGATTGCATCCCAAGCTGCCACACCAGATCAACTTTGGCAACTTGTGGAAGCTGCTTGATCTGCTGTACCCCAAGAACACATCCAAAGTCTCTTTGAATCAATGCCCAGGGGTGTGGCAGCGATGGTCTCCAACAATAGCGGCTACTCTGGCTACTGATTCTGGAAGGAACCACACTTCACAGAAGTCTATAAATTTAATCATTTGATACTTAATCAACATGTTATCTACTAAATAAATTTTGTTGTGATATCTCTTGTATTTCTTGATGTTGCAATTTGGGTGGCCAGCAGTGTATATTAGCAGAAAGAAATCAAAATGTTTAATAATTTTAACAGTTTAAAAATTAAATTGTGCGTGGGATAGTTAAACATTTGTTAAAGTAATAATGGTAATAACTGATGACTGCTGAAGAAGATTGTAGCGTTTCTTTAATTTCTCGAAATGCCTTAACCCTCTCTGTTTCGTGAGAAAATCTCTAAATGAGGGGAAAGTCGGTACGACCTTGAAGTAACTATTTTGGAGTTACTCTTTAATATATTTTAAAATAAAGAAATAAAGAAGTAACAAAATTGAATAGTTCAACCGCCTTAAACGCAACCCTGGCTGACATTCTGCCAAAACACTTAGAGTCGACCAAAAGGGGCGTTATTACTTGCTATGACGTGAAAGTCTTCGCTTCTCCGGAAAGAGATACACTGGAAGGGAAGCAAGTTCCCATTCTTCCACCCTATTTTGAGAATAATTTAGTCTGAATGGCGCATGCGTGTTTGTGCTCATGGTCGCGGATGAGGCGGTCGAACTATAACATGAAAATTTAATCTTTGAACGGATTTAGAGTTATATAAATAGATACTATATAAAAATAAAAATTACTTACCTCCTATGAAAAGAAAGAAAAATATCACACACATTTTGAAGGGAGGATGGTGCCTAAAAATTGAATTAAGTTAAATATCACACACATTTGAAGGGAGGATGGTGCCTAAAAATTGAATTAAGTTAAATATTTCCGAATTTTTTTGCTTTTATAGAAACGGAAATCTGAAGCTTATGCTTACATGCTTGTCTTCCTTTAGTAATGTTTTGTGTACGAAGCCTCAAACATTTTAGTCAATTATAGCTTGGGTAAATTAGATATGAGGATGCCGCCCAACGGGGATAGTGGTTAGCAATGCTGACTGCCGTACCGAAGGGCCCAGGCTCCAATCCCTGAGAAGGCATAAACGCTTGGGAATGTATAGTGTCTGTGCAGCATGGGGCAAAAGAGCGGGGAGACCTTCCAATCCGTATCCTCCCCCGAGATGCTCCCTTTCAAAATTGAGCGTTGAAAGGAGCAAAGTCATGTATTTGGATTTGACATAAATTGGATGGTTACACTGGATTTGGAATGGTTTGTTACAAAAAGAATTCTGTCTGCTGCATTAAAAATAAGTAATGTATAAAACAGAAATTGCTATTTATTTCAAAACCAGACTGTGATGCGGTAATGTACTGAAAATAACAGGAAAGAAACAAATATCGATAAAAGCGTCTGAAAAATTTTGAAGCAGTTGAAACTAATGAGTTTTGAGGTTTCAGAATATTTTTTCGCATTTAACAGATATTTTTAAGTAAAAAAATTAAAGAAATTTTACCTGGAAGAGAAGTTAAACTAGATAATTATTATATTTCCTCTTCCCATTTTTTTAAAAATTTCTGTTCGTAATCATTACTTTTAATTTTGCGAAGGGGTAAAAAATATACTCTAAGTAATCAAAATTATCTCCCAGACGTACTCTAAATTTAATGAAAATGCATTCAGCAAATGATTTTTATTTATTTCTAGCAAAATTATGGATGAAATATTTTGAACTGCACAATTTATTTTTTCGGAATAAACCCAATCGTTGACTCTTCACAGAAATGTATTTTTAATTACGAATTATGAGTAGATGTTTTAAAATTGAGAAAAAGATCTCAGGCATTTTTTGCCTAATAATAGATATTTGTAAAAAAAGAAAGAAAAGCATTTTCGGTTAGTTCATTTAAGGTAAAAAAAATTAGACGAAACTAATTACGGTTAGGATGTTCTGCATTTTTCAACATAAATAAATAAATAAATGAAAATAGCTAAATAAAAAATAAAAATAAAAACTGAGAGATTTGAAAAAATATAAAATGCCAACGGAAGGAGAAAAATTTTATTTTTTCACATATATATCTTATGACAATAATCTCACATTCTGCGATGATAACATCATGTTTTAAATATTGCATATTACAAATGTTACTGAATATGGAACAAAACCCTCAGGTGGAAATGATATGAAAATCATTAAAAATCCTAAAGTAAAATTTTTGATTATTTTGTGTATATTAACATGAAATATTTCATTTTAAGGAAATAGGTATCTACTGGTAACCTAATTGACATCTGACGTATAAAAAAGGAAGAATTAAAAAAGTACTTTTTAGCACAATGGAAGTGTTTTAAACCAGTCAAGTCACTTGATTTAAGACGTACTTTTTTACTTTTGGGAGGTTTCCTCAAACTACAAATATGTTTATAAAAGCATGTTCCTCAGAGTACGAAATATATATTTGTACCGTTGAATTAAAAGACCGAATTCGACAGTGTATGCAAAGATTTCTTCAGGCATTGCTTAAAGCTTTATTTATTCGCTTGAATGTGCTAAAAATAAGTCTCCTACAGAAGCGTAGTTCTGCAGATACTTAGACAAATATGGCATTTTCTACGTAACATTTTTGTTTTAGAGATAGTTCTGTAATTTTGGAAGAAGATCACAAATGTATGTGATAGAATCTGAAGATAGAACAATATGTAACAAAAAAGGTTTAATTCAATTTGAGATTTTCAGCCAAAATTGCTAGTAACTTCGAAACAAGTTATCGCGTTGCTTCACTTTAATTCTTTCCTTCGCATTTCATTCAAATCTGTTGTCATTCGGCAAAGTGTAAATGTAAGCTTTCAGAATTAATCTGTTTGTTATTGATGAAAAAATTAAGCAATTTAAAAAAAAAGATGCAGATTTTAAGAATAATATTTTTTTACTTTTGATCTAATTCAGGTAAATAAAATGCATTTAATTAATGATACATCTAACTAAAAACGTAAAATATATTTATAGAATTACGTTTAACATTTTTCCTTTTCCATTTCCTTGTGCAAAGTATAGGAAGCATTGTAATCGAGAAAAATTTCGGGTATCATTTTCGCACGAAAGTATTTATTTTGACCGCTGTTTAATCTATTTGAACAATCATTTTGCATGACATCTATGCGCACTGACAGAGTAAAAGACCCTATCTTTCCAAAATTAGTTGTAAAATGGATTTAAAATAAATTCAGAAGAGATTTTTTTGATGATGTCTGTGCGTGCGTATGTACGTATGTGCTTATTTCGCATAACGGAAAAAACAAGAGCTGTAGAAGGTTGAAATTTTGTAGTGGGACTGCTATAACATGTAATTGTGCACCTCTCTTTTTGTTGCAATCGGCCGCACAAAATATATATACAAATTTGTGTGATAATAGAGTGGGAATATATATATATATATATACACCACTCTTTTATCCGGCTCGGTGAGGTCAGTTTTCTTATTCTTATATGTTGGTAAACTGTGCATTTTTGGCTTTAAATGTGATTGAATTATGTTGTTCTTATGTTCCGGTAAACGTTTTTATGTCTTTATTTAACCTGCGGGCAATAGTTATGGAATCATCAACAATTTAAAAGTTTAAGTGGCGATAAGCCTAATGAGGCCGCCAGTGGTGTGCATCTGAAATTTAGTAGAATAGTGAGTTAAGTCGGTTGAGACAGCAACTTCAGTGTCTTTTTTCCCAGAGGTACCAAAAAATAACTTTCGATTTTGTTCACCAAAAACTTTGTTTTCCTGCCCGTTGGCCGAATTGCTTGCGTTTCGTAGAAATTCTAGTGTTAGTTGTAAAAAGTGTTTCTTAACTGTATTTTTACTTCCTTGTAGAAAGTAAAAAGAAAGTATTGTAATTGAGAAAAATTTCGGGTACCATATTTCAAAGAAAATATCCATTTTGACTGCTATCGAATGCAATTTAACGATGTTTTTGCGTGACATCTGTACCTAAGGACACAATAAAGGACACTTTTCCCGCCAAAAAATTGTAAAACTGATTTCAAATGGATTCTGAAGAAATTTTTTCGTGGCGTCTGGGCGTATGTACGTACGTATGTATGCAACTCGCATAACTCAAGAAAGAGTAGCTTCAGAACCTTGAAATTTTGTATATATGATTGGCATAACATGCAGATGTGCACCTACTATTTTGATTGAAATCGGCTGCACCAAATTATATATATATAGATATATACATACTCACTCTGTTACTCGGCTCAGTTAGCTCAGTTTCTTTGTTCTTATATGTTTCTAAATTGTGGATTCTTTTTGCTTCAAAAACGATTGCATTACGTTGTACTTATCTTCCGGTTACGGTTTTTATGCCTTTAGTTAACCTGCATGTTATAGTTGTAGAATTATCGACAATTTAAAAGTTGTTTAGGTGCGGCTAGGCCTATTTGTTTACCATAGCATCCGCATTTGTTTACATTTGAAACTTCGCAGAATAGTGGATTTGTTGTCAATCTAGAGAAACTAAGCTTCGCAAAAAAGATAACGCCTTCTTTTATTATTGATAATTAATCCATTCTGGAACTTATTCGAGGAAATAAGTCTTTAAGATTTACTTCGTAATTTTTAATATAGATATTTAGAGATTTTATGTACTTTTGCCTTGTCGCGAAGTGAGAACTGAACTAATTGAATGAGAAATACTGAATCTTCTGTGAAAAACTATTTATTTATTTTTTTTGTTTAATTTCTTTTATACATCGTTTTATATTTATTATAGTATTTGAACAGAACATGTGGCAAAGATTAGGTAATCCTTCAGATGATAAACTTTTTGTCTATTTTGAGTTATAAAATGAATGAGAGGTAATGCTGTTAAAGGAACTTAGCGCCAGAGAGTCGCTATGTTAAAAAAATATAATAAATAGCGCATAAACAACTATTAAGTAGATTTAATTCTATTAAGTAGATTTAATTCAGTCCCATAAGTTTAAATGAAATGCAAAATGCGTATACTTTAATATTCCGTACAAGTATGTCATGTGGTGTACACATCAGATTTTTTCTTTTAGGTTTCCTATACTTTATAATTTTTAATGAAACTCTTTTGATTTTTTATGTATTTTAGGCTTTCTGCGATTTGAGAACTGAACTGATTGAATGAGATATATACCTCTAATGAAATTCCAAGAAATAAGTTGAAATGAAGTAAAAAATTATGCAGCAAAAGAATGTGTATAATTTTATAGCCCTATTCTTAAAGTAGATGTATTTATAAGCATGCGTGCAAAAAACTAGAGTTTTTTTTAAACTTCATAAGATATACGTTAATTTACATATTGGAGCGTTTTGAAATTTGGCTTTGAAAATAACGCGAAATGTGATTTACACACTTTATTAAAGTTATTTGAAATTATGAAAGTTGACATTTTTTCCGCTCGTGTTCGATGAAAAAAAGGAAAAGAAAATAGGTTACTATAGATTAAGAAGTTCGCCAAGTGAAGTTTTCTTGGCGTAAACTAAAGAAAATGCGCCAATGTAAATTTTTAAATTTCTCCATAATTTCTCACAAAAAATTACAAAATTTAATATCTAGGCATTATTGGAGTCGAAGAATTGAAATATGGAAAAAATTGATAAGTTATTTCAGAAAATGTCCGAAATACCTATGTCAAAATATCTATGCTAGAATAACGCTATATATAAATCTAATATATATCCTAAGTCGTGTTTTCGAGACATGAAAAAGTAAATTTGAATTTCGTCAATCGGCCCAGTAGAACGGGAGCTATAAAACTGTCCCAATTTTTTTATTTATTTATTTTTTGCGCAGTGTACAATTTATAAACTTAACAATTTACTAAGAAGCGTCATAATGTCCGAAGCAAAACTAATCTTTTGCAGCAATAAATTCCTTGATTTTACAAGAATTTGTAACTTTTTTACCTGCTTCTTCTTAATATTGAATCCAAAATGAATGACATATTTTAACTAAAAGCATATGAGAAATTCTTTCACATTTCCTCTTAAAATATTAAAGATTTTTGCAGTGCAAAATGAAAAATTTAATTTAAAAAACTATTACTTTTTAAGAATTCAAAATCTGACTTAAGATTGACTGAATGTTAATTATTCTGCCTGTTTATAAAATAATTTCGACAATGACACAAATGAACATTCAGAAATCATTTTCTAATTACAAATATTAGTCTAAATTTACTTAAGTTGCTAATTAACGCTAAAATTAAAAGTTCTACCTCAAATACAAATAAAATTAATCACATTTGACATTCTTCTTATACCAATAATTGTAATGAACTAAAAATGGTTATTTATCTTTAAAATCAGACTAATGCAACACGAGAGTCATTTATCTTTCAGATTCTCTTCTTTAAATATTAACATTTTAAAATGAAAAAAACAGGTAAATGAGTTCATTTAAACAAAGATTCGTTTATCTACATTATAAATTACACATAATTAATCGACTCGTTAATGAAAGTATTGATTGGATAATTTCTCATTAATGACCGAATTGATTGGATAATATTGGCAGTGTAGTTCCTTGATGGCATCTCGAAACATGGGTATTTTCCTGCTTTTTTCATATTTAATGCAAATAGCAGCAAAATTCTCTTACAAAATTTTTAAACTTTGTAAGAGACTAATAAACTAAAAGACGTTCAAACACTAAATCTAACTAAAAGAATAAAAGACATTCAAAAGAGCAGTTTGCCTTCATCTTCTTTACTTAGTTATTAATTTAAAATAAATTTGAACCTCTACGTCTTGGTTGAGAGAAAAAGTGTTATGCAAAACATAAAATAAGTATTTTTGAGATTTGTATAGATTGTCGGTTCATATCTATTAGAAAAAGTGAAGAAAATTATGTTCAGTATCATAGTTTTTTCCGAGAGTAAACAATTATGAAGTCTGAAATCCAGCTACCTATATTGGATAAAGTGGACACCATTGGACTACTATTCAGCATTTTATAAGGTCGGTTTGGTTTTATTTAATTATAGCAAAGCTCGAGAGCTATCTGTCTAAGGAAGGGATGTTTTCGTGGAGGACTTTCTAAAGGAACTGGTTTGTATACACGTTACATTAATGGGGAAAACCACAAAAGGACAAAGGTCTATATAATAAAAGGTCTATGCAGACAGTCCGCCCGCCAGGATTGGAGCCCTGGATCTAACTATCAGTATTCAGCGACTTTACCCTAGCATTCATTAGAATATAAATAAAGTAGCGTGTGATTGCCTGAGGACATAGATACATGTTCTATTGTAAAGATCTTATTTTATTCTAATCAATTATTTTTATTTTAAGGAACTTTCCTTTCCTTTCCATTTTCAAATTCCGGCCAGAATCTAAATTTAAATGACAGATATGCAAATCATAATGAGTTCGGACATAGTTTTTAAGCAGTAGAATTTATGAGTTAGTGGTAGAAAAGTTAGTTCCGAATTTATGCCGTGTATTTTAAAGTAGCTCTGTAGCTGAATATTTACTGTACCCACTTATAGCTTACCTTACTTTTGCATTGATAGGAATAGCCACTTACTTTAATTTATATTGATACTCTAGAGTCGGCTTAAGCGGTTTAGATTGAATAGGAGCTAATCGTGTAGCCAAAAATTTAATTGATTGGGATTGAACATACTATTTTGTGTTCAAGTTACTTAGCCACAAGTGGTGGTTAATGTGTGAGCACTGAGCAAGTGCATTTTCTGTTCCGTTTAGTGAAAATAAAAAGTTTATTATAACCTTCGTCTGCAGTTATCTATTCTTTTAAGAAATAGCGAGAATTCGCTACTCCATCTTTCAGTAGGGTCTACAGTTTATGCTCCTAAAAGAGAGTAAGAAGACTCTACACTATGAAATACATTGCCTAGACATATGCACTATGAAATACATTGCGTAGATCTATGTTCTAGGTAGACGTGCAGGATGTGGCAATATTGAGCAAGGATTACCCTGGATAAGATAGGCCTTCAGAATGAGGCCATTTTGATTAAATGATCTTTCCACTAACACACATCAATTTAAGTTCTTATATTGGTTCCATAGAAGAAATTTCAATAAAAACAGGTGTGTCATCTATCCTGATATCCTGAGACAAGCAAAATTACCTAACGATTACAAATAATTTTTAGAGTTAGAATAGAGTATACTACAAAGCAGAATGAGCTATCTGCCTATGGCAAGACATACCTTCATAAGGGATTTTATGTATGGACTAGATTAGGTATAAGTGCAGGGACCACCTATTATTTACCCTGAGTAAGTAGATAAAGGACCCTTGCACTATTTTTCCGGATTAACATCACATTCCTGGTACCCACGATGTTGTTCTGTTGCCGAGGTGCTACTGCTGTTTGCTTCAACGGACATCACGAGCACCGTTGGCGGTGTCATCAGTTGTCCCGTTTTATATTTGCACTTTGGCAGGTGAGGCATTTACGCCGCTGCCTAGATTATACATTAAACACTGTATACTCGCAATGGCTATAGCAGGAATACATTACACTGTTACTTAAGTTTTGCATCTTCATCACACCTGGCCATTTGTTGCTTAAAGATACGTAAGCTTAGCCCTTTGAACTACTTATGAGTGCTCTATGTCCTACTTCAAGTTGCTAGCTGCGCTTATTGCTTTCCTGTGGACTTACTCTAGGAAATATTTCATCCGTGTTTAATTGCTTTGTTTCATTGTTACTGAAGCAATTTTGTTTTTTGGCAGCTGATTTGCATTGCATAGCTCTTGATTTCTAGTAGCTAGAAACTCAGTAACTTGATTATACACTCACGTTTGTGAAAATTGCAACACCATGAAAGACTTACGCGAGTGAGCTGAAATTTTCAGGAAATGCAAAGTAGCGCATGATATGCAAATGATTAGAATTGCAAATCCGTAGCGCATGCGTATGCTGAGCAGCGCCCTCTGAACGGCTGATGGATCCGAATAAATAGACGGCTGTAGCGAGGCGTGTATGGTTATCGGTGGTTATCTGCTAGTGGTAAACGTTAACTCAATCTGTACTTATGCCTCGTCGACGAAAGAGAGCGAGATTTGAACAACTTACAGAGTTTGAACGAGGGAGAATCATCGGCCTTCGTGAAGCTGGATTGTCGTATCGTGCAGTAGCCTCTCGTGTGCAGCGTAACAGCAGCACAGTGATGCGCGTTTGGAAGCAGTGGACGGACGAGTGTCGGACAACTCGGAAATCCGGGAGTGGACCCCGAAATGTGACGTCAGCTCGCGATGATAGACACCTGGTCCGCATGGCGCGGACGGACCGTACAGCTTCCTCTAGACAATTGGCAGCACTGTGGTCAATAGCTACAGGTGTTTCATTGTGTGCTTCATCAATTCGTAGACGTCTGCTGCAGTGTGGACTGCGCGCACGGACTCCTTTATACAGGATCCCCCTAACGCACGACCATCGCCGCCTGCGGCTACAATGGGCCAATCAGCATAGAGACTGGCGTGCTGATTGGCAGCATGTCGTGTTTTCTGACGAATCCCGCTTTAATTTGTGGTACCATGATGGCCGCATTCGTGTCAGACGCTATGCCGGTGAACGCCACCTTCCGGAGTGCATTATCGAACGCCACAGTGGACGAACACCCGGAGTTATGGTCTGGGGCGCCATAGCATATCATAGACGATCTCAATTGCTACGAATTGTGGGCAATCTGAACAGCAACCGGTATATCCGTGAAGTTCTACAGCCCGAAGCTGTTCCCTTCCTTCAAAGCTTGCCAGGCGCTGTATTTCAACAGGACAATGCCCGCCCTCATACTGCTATTGTTAAATCCTTCTTTGCAGCGCAGCAGGTACAGCTTCTTCCTTGGCCTGCGTGTTCCCCGGATATGTCGCCAATTGAACATGTGTGGGATGTCATTGGTCGGCGTCTTGCTCGTGATCCTCGTCCTGTTGCGTCTGCAGACGAACTTTGGGTACGCGTACAAACGATATGGAATGCTCTTCCTCAGTCAGACATTCAAACTTTGTTTGACTCCATGCCACGTCGTGTAGCAGCACTTATTGCGGCGCGTGGTGGCCACACAAAATACTGATTCTGATCTCTTGTTCTTGTTTGTTTGCTTTGAACATTTAATCATTTATTTGTACCACTACCACTCAACTGTGTATTAAATTGCATTCAATTATGACGATTCCTTCTTGGTGTTGCAATTTTCACAAACGGGAGTGTATATATCTGTGTGCGTGTGCGTGTGTGAGATAAAAAAATATATCTACCAAAATTATAATTTGAAAAGCCACTTAATTGCTCATTTTTAATTTGGGTATTTCCTTTCTAGTACTAACTTTCTCGAGACTGAGTGATATATGAAAACTAATTCCGCATTATATCATATTAAATTTCTCCATTGGCTGTAAGTTTTACCCAATTAGATTAATGAAACATTTTACTATAAATACTGTTGCAATCCAACTAGCCTCTATCTTTCTCTGCCTATGCTTGTTAGTTAAAGGACGTCTCTTGCTTGGGTGCTTAAAAATGTAATGCGTCATTATCAAAACTGTGGGGCGCAGAATTAGCCCCATTGTGATGTGACATGCCATAGGACAATTAACAAGAAATAAAGAAACATTTGGATTATCAAGTGATTTTGTGATTCTGCTAAAGTTCTCCGCCTTTTCTACGATGTAACTGATATTTTCAGTGATCTTCTAACCTCCATCCAATCGCGACTGCAAAATAATGTCTTCCCTAATCGAGCACTCATCTCATATCAAATTACTGCAAGGAACTAAGTTATATCATACACACACACACATATATATATATATATATATAAATTCTTTTACATTCTGTAATGGTAGGTAAAATTAAGAAATGTAAAGAACACTTTGAAGTACCAAGGATAAATTCTAAGGCGAAATGTCAGTGTCTGGCGGATTCGGATGCTTTGTTATCGTTGGATCAAATGTTTTGTGTGAAAATGCCAGAATATATATAAAAAAGGCTAAGAATATATGTGTGCATTTTCAAATACAAGTTTCTTAAAGATAATTTTTACATCTAAAAAAACTAGAATATAGGAAAAAATGATTCCATTAGGTATGTTAAAGCTCTACATGATTTATATAACAAAATTTTATTTCTAAATCCTTTCTAAAACTATGCTGACACCTTTTTTTCCTCGAATTCTTACTTTGTTTCAAAGCACCTTTTGCGTATTATAAAGTCGTTTTTCCTATTATATGTTGTGACTTCCTAATTGAAGTATATTTAAATTTTATATATTTATATCTTACAAACATAAACATCAGTCCGAAAGCCTCATTTCATTTATTTTTCAAATCAGAAACAAGTGAGTCTCCAGTTAACCATTTAATAGAGTTCTATTTCTACTATATTTCGAAAACCCTGTACGTTGTATGCGTAGACGTTCTATGTGCCCTTAGTTTATATTTAGTTTTTTTGAATTTCCAATAGATATCCAAAAATTTATAAACAACTAAAAGCTTACAAGCAAAGGCCACAAACAATAGGATTAAGAACAAAAAAACCGAAGTCATTGCCTAAAGAGCGCTCTGGCCTCCCAGTATCTTGACGTCTCTGTAAGACCACGAAGAGCCCTATATCGTGGCAGGTGGTCCTTGTCCATTTCTTCTCCAGAATCACAAAGTAGGCAAATAGGATAGCTTGAAATGCTTAAGCGGTGCAGATGGGCGACAAGGCAATCGTGTCCTCTAGACAGACGGAAAGCTTCAATTGCATTGCATCTTGGACTATCGGGAATACGAGAAGGACCTATCATTCTCCAACGTTTTAAGGCGTACGAGTCTAAAGATCTCGTAAGGTATTAGACGTAAATAAACGTGTTAAAAATAGTGTAATCCTACAGTAAGAAAGGGTTGTATTACGATGTTGTAGTAAGCTGGCTTCAAAGATCAAAATGGCCAGACATCCACTGGAGAACGATTTGTTTCCCCTTTAATGTGAGAGCTCTCAGGAATTCTCACTTTTCCGGATAATGTTGAACAAGTTATTATTGCATCGGGATTCAGTGGTTTCAAGTTAGAGGAATATTAACGCCTTCTTTTATTATTGCAAATTAAATCATGCTTAACCTATTCTGGAATTTATTCGAGGGAATACAAGTAAGTCTTTAAGATTTACTTAGTAATTTTTAATATAGATATTTTGAGTTTTTATTCATTTTTGCCTTGTCGCGAAGTAAGAACTAAATTAACTAAATGACAAATACTGGATCATCTGTGAAAAATTGTTTTTTTTTTTTGTTCGTTTGTTTAATTTCCTTTATACATAGTTTTAGATTTATTATAGTATTTGAATAGAACATGTGGGAATGATTAGATAATTCTACAAATATTACCGCGCGTTCTTATAAATATTAGCCCGCGTTTCTCTTTTTATTTACAAAAAGATAAAAATTCATTGGAATAACTTTTTGGCAAAGGCTACTCTGTGTTTTTAAATCAATGCTTTTTCGATGTTGTAACGTACCAACTTTGCTTTGAGAAAGAAACATTTCTAATCGATTTTGCCAACAACAGACTTTTTGACATCTGTGGGTTAAAGAAGAAGAAAAATGAATTGTCAGTTTATTTATACATTTGAAACAGCTGGATAAAGGAATAATAATAGAATGTATAAAAACCAACTGCATAGCATCCTGGTTCTTTCTTTTGCATTGTTAAATTTAGATGGAATAATAAAAACTGTGGCTTCTTTTATTCAGACCAAACCAGAGTAACCGAAAGTTGTAACATACTGAAGAGAAACTGATAAAAAGAAACTGATAAATTGAAAACTCAATAGAAAGTTTCTTTTCCGCCATAGGAAACAGATCAATGCAATTTAATTTTATTCGCAAGGTGAAAACTTCTGAATGCATTCTGTGAAATTTCCTCGTTTTCATTTTAGTCGCTATTCTGAAAACATGGATACATTCAGTGCGAGGCCGTACAGCGCAGGTGTTTGCAAGGCTCCGAAACAGTTCTGGCTTTTTTAATATTAGATAAAGGGTCCTTTAATATTCAGAAATAATTATAAAAATTACAAATTAAAAATTGCTTAAGTATTGAACTTAGTAATTGCATACCAATGTATCAGTGACGTTCCAAAAATTTTATGTGGCTATTGTATAACTGAGCAGTTATTAAGATAAAATACACAAAATGATTACTTCATGAAGTTAAATTCTATTAATTATTGTAAATTAGTAAATATGTTACTGTTATTTAGTTTTAAAATGTTAAATACAATTTGCATATAAAATAAACAATGTAAAATTTAGCAATATGGAAAGAAATATATAAAAATATTAATTAAAAATGTTATTAGAAATACTTACATACGTTTTAAATATTAGCGATCATAAATTATGCCTTAAATTTCACGTTTTACACATTATTAGTAATTTAATCGGTTGAATATTAACTAAAATTCAGAATTTTATATCCGATGTATTTTTACTTCATTGTACGAAGTAAAAAGGAAGTATTCTAATCCAAAAAATTCGGTTATCATATTTGAACGAAAATATCCATTTTGACAGCTAACGAATGCAATTTAACGATGTTTTTACGTGACATCTGTAGGTAAGGACAGAATAAAGGACTCTTTTTCTCCAAACGAATTAAAAAACGGATTTAAATTAGATTCAGAGGAGATTTTCTTTTGTGGCGTCTCTGCGTAAATACGTACGTACGTATGTATGTATCCATTTCGCATAACTCAACAAAACGTAGCCTCAGAACGTTGAAATTTTGTATATAGGACTGCTACAGTGTATAGATGTGCTCCTCCCTTTTTGGTTGCAGTCGGTTGCACCAAAAGTATATATATATAACGAGTCTGTTACTCGGCTCAATGAGCTGAAACTTTTTATTCTTGTATGTTAATAAATTGCGCATTTTTTGCTTTAAAAATGATTGAATTACGTTGTTCTTATCTTCCGGTTAGGTTTTTTATGCCTTTAGTAAATCTGCATGCAATATTTGTAGAATTATTAACAATTTAAAAGTTGTTTATATGCAGCTAAGCCTAATTATGGTTACGAAAGCAGCCATATTTGTTTACATTTGAAACTTAGCAGAATAGTGGATTTGTCGTCAATCTACAGAAAATAAGCTTCGCAACAACAGAGTTAACTCCTTTTTTATTATTGCAAAATAAAACATACTTAACCCATTCTGGAATTTATTCGAGGAAATGCAAAAGTCTTCAAAATTTACTTTGTAATTTTTAATATAGATATTTTGCCTTGTCGCGAAGTGATAACTGAATTAATTGAATGAGAAATAATGGATCGTCTGTGAAAAACTATTTCTTTTTTTTTCCTTTCTTTAATTTCTTTTAAGCATCGTTTTAAATTTATTATAGTATTTGAATAGAATATGTGGCAATGATTAGATAATTCTTCAGATCATATACGCAATTTTTGTGCATTCTGAGCTATAAAATGAATGAAATGTAATCCTGTTAAGTGAACCTACCGTCAGAATGTCGCTGTGGTAAACAAATATAGTGTTTTTAAAGAGCGCATTTTATGCTACTGTGGCTTATGCGCTATCTGCAAAGTAGATTTAATTCAATCCAATAAGTTTAAATGAAATGTAGGAAACAATGCGTATAATTTAATATTCCGTACAGGGAGGTCATGTGGTGCATACATCAAATTTTTTATATAATGCAAATATATGGATTTGCATTTCGTTTTTTTTTCTGAAATACTACGTAAAAGAGTATATATATGTATATATAAACTTAAGACCCAAAACATTATGACCACCAACTCAGTAATGCGTTGCGCGCCCTTTGGTCTGCAAAACAGCTGCAGCTTGCATTGGCATAGATGCTACAAATTCTTGGTAGATGACTAGAGAGAGCTGGTACCAAATGTTTAAGCAGCGGTCACGCAAAGTCCAGGTATTCAGTTATGATGACATTCAATCTCTGAGCTGCCGCTTCATGACATCCCAAATGTGCTCTATCGGGTTAAGATACGGCGAGTTATTCGCCAGGACCATCAGTCGGAATTCATTATTATATTCCTCGAACCACTTCAAAATAATTCGATTCTTGTGACGTGGGGCGTTATCTTTAGAGAAGATTCGATTTTCAATTAGGAAGACAGACATCATGTAAAGGTGTAACTGATACACAGTTATGTTCAGACAGCTTTCATGATCCATACTACCACAACTAAGGATACCAGAACCACTCATAAGAGTGTCTCCTAAAGCCTAACACCGTAAACCGTGACCACCAGCTTCTCACCAGCTTCTGTATGATCTGTTGTACGGAGGGGAACAACTGTTCGGCTGGAAGACGGCGTACCTTGATACGACCATCGACGCGATAAATGGGAAATTGTGATTTATCCGACTAAGCAACTGTTTTCCTCTAATCCATGGTCCTATCTCGAAGTTCCCGGGCCCACTCGAAGCGTGGTTAACACTGATGTTTGGTCAGCAGAGGCACAAGAGAAGGACGTCTGCTGCCTAGTCCGATATCCAACAGTATCCGCAGAACTATGTGTTCCGAAACACTTGCACTTGGACCTGCATTGTATTGGGCTGTCAGCTCAACCACTGTCTGGCGCCGATTTTACTGTACCAAGTGGGAGAGCCTTTGAAGTCCTTTATTTTTTTGGATGACGCGTGGATGTCCAACACCTTGGCGTCTGGTACTGGCTTCATCGTCATTTATCCACTTTGCATAACTAGTAATAATGGCAGATCGTGAACAACCTACCAGGCTTGCAGTTTCGGAGACACTCGTTCCGAGTCTTCGGGTCATTAACTTCTGCCCTGTATCAAATTCGCTTAGATCAACGGCCTTTCCTATAACTTACAAAAGCAAATTCAAGAATGATTCCTTACCTTCTCCAACAGAAATCAAATACGATTCCCACTTAATCAATGCCCACCCCATTATCCAGACAAAATCATTGAAAAATGTGGAGATAGTCAAAATGTTTAGGCTCGTCAGTGCATATTGATAATTATTTTTATTGAGCTCACAAAAAAGGAAAAGATTCATAATTTTCTGAGGAATATATTTTAAGAAAAACTATTTGAATTAAATTTTAAATTGACAAAATAATATGGATCTTTTAATTTTAAGGAGTCGATAAAATTACCATTTGTATCACACCGGATCTATTCAGATATAGTAAATGCACAGATATAATTTATTGTTAACAGTTGGTAAGCTTAAATTACACAAAAATGTAATACTGTTGTTAAAATTTATACAGACTGATCGAAAACGTATTTAATTTTGTCAAACTATGCAAACAAATAAATATTGGCATATCGGTACTCTCAGAAATCTTATATAATGCTAACAATTTATATTATTAAAACTTGTAAGCGGAAAATTATTTTAATTATATTTCTTGTTGTCTGAAATATACATTCCTTGCAATTTTTTTCATTGTCATAGTTAAATTGTTCAAAAATTACTGAATATTAAAAAACCCAACCCCTTCCCCCAAAATAAAATCACTAACTTCATTGATATTTTCATGAATTTAACCAGGGATAACCCAAATTTGAGCCATGAATTTTATTTTTAAAAATGTCTCTTACGTGAATCATGTATTTCTCCATGAAAATGTAAATGCAAAATGACGATTAAATTCATTTTGCTACTGCAGGTTTTACAGATGTTAAAAAAAGTACTAAAACTTGTAAATGCTTGTAGGCATTAAAATAAATTATTAAAGGAAATCAAATAAGACAAAATAAAACAAATATTCAATGCTACTTTTATTCCAATTTAGACACTACAAAAAATTATGACAGTGAAAAACAGAAGAAAAAGGAAATTTAAACATTTCTAACCAGGTCGTCTGATGAAAAATTAAAGAGTTAATTTTGTAAATGCATTTATAAAGTTAAAATCCAGTGTATTAAATTAAAGATATCGAAATTTATATGTTGTTAATCAAATACATTTTTTCGATCTTTTTTGCTGATCTCTTTTCTGTAGAACACGTTAAAATAAATAAAAACATGTCAGTTTTTCAACCATTTCCCAAATTATTTATAAATAAAGCAAATGCAAATGAATGATTGTATCGAATATACTAAGGTTTGGTTTTGTTGATTATCACAAAGCACACTAGGGTTATCTGCCAAAGAACAGCCATGCCTTCGTGGAAGATTTCCTTTGAGAAATTGACCCATATGTACGTTACACAAGGGAAAAGTCACGAAAACGTCCTTGCAGTCATCCCGTTTGCCTGGAATTGAGCCCAGGTCGGAATTACCAGTTTTCAGCGACTTTACCACTCGGCCTCTGGTGTGCTTGAAAATTAAAGTTAAATCTGTTTAAAAACGAGTCACAAAACTTTAAATATACTTTTATTATTAATACAATGAATGAATATTGTCTGTGAATTATATGACTTCAGATTAGCCTAAATAAGAAGTTGCTAAATAGTCAAAAAATTCCTAGACATCCAAAAATTATGCAAAATATTCATTACAATATACAGGAAAATTACAATACACAGGAAAATTACAATACACAGGAAAATGAAGATTATATAAAGAATTAATTTAAAAAATGAAAAAAGTGTATAGTATTCAAGAGAACTAGGTATACAGGTGGCTCTCTCAAATACATAAATAGGTTAGAAAAATCAGATATCTCATCACAGCTAGACGACTAAAAATTATTTTTGGCTTGCGTGGCTAGGTTGATGAAATCTTGCTGCATTTTAAATTTAGGTTTGTTTTGGTTTGGTAGATTATGGTAAAGCACACTAAGGCTATCTGTTTAAAGGGAGGAATGCCATCGTGGAGTGCTTTCTAAGGAAAACCGGCTCGTATATACGTTACAAGCAGAGAAAACCACGAAAATACCCATACAACCACGCCTACAATCGTACCCAGGTCAGAGCTACCAGTGTTCAGCGACTTAGCGTCACTCGGTTGCTGTTGGGCCGCATTTTAAGTTTAGAATTTACGAACCAAAATGTGATAGAAAATTTAAATACTAACTATATAGACTGTTAAAACTAATATAGAATCTTAAAATCAAAATTACAATAGATACAGCGATGTTTCGCGAAAAAGGACACACATTATATATTACGAACCCTAATAAACAGACTAAACAAAATTCGTTAGAAAACATATACTAATTTAACATTTACAAATTTTACAAAAATTATTATATTACAAAAATTATTTTAACATTTACAAATTTAATATTCTTTTTCCACAATGGAAATGAATCATTGTTAATCCTCGTTAATAATAATAAATAAATAAATAAATTTCTTCTAGAACTGCTTACGAAATTTAACCAATCCTTTCATATGGTGTAAGTAGGAACAAAATAGCAATGAATGGCATTATATTGTAAAAAGGAAGAAAAAATCTTCATCAGGCTACTTTAACACATAAAAATGCACTCAGGATAATTGTATAGAGAAAGTAAAAGTAGTTTGTACATTCAGTTTTGTTGTCAAGGGATTGTGTTTTACCTTCTGTTAGTGAACTGAAGCTTTCCGAAAACTTTAGATGTCAAGAGAATTTACATAATCATCAATAGATGGCGCCACATGCATTTCAGGGTATGTTTGATTCGATAAAAATCAGCACATTGTAATATAGTACTTTGCTTTTCTCACTAATAAACAGTAATTATTATTTTGAATAATGCAAATGTAAATACTTTTATTTATGTTAAAATGGAACTCGCATTTTATTTATACTTTTAATTTGTGAAAAATTGTTTACTTAAAATTAAAACCTCACAAAATGGGTACAAAAAGAAGCTTCAAGGAAAATCGAAATTAATTTTATTGCTTTAACATGGGCATTTTTCTTACACTTTCTGTTTAGTAACTAATCGTTATTAAGAGAAAAACTCCAATACATTATTTTTAATTAAAGATTACTTTTTAATATATCAGAATAAAAAGTTATCTTTTGTCCAGATTAAAAATTAGTTAATTTATTTATCTTGCAGAAAAATCTAACTTAAACGGGTATTTTTTCATTCTGATAACTCTTTTCACAGGGAACGTTATTTTCGGATATATCATAGTTCTAAATGTTTCGTTTAACATTAATGATGCTTTTCTATATTTTTTATATTTAATTCTTCAGTAATATGTGTTTACTGCAGTTGTAAACATATTAAGTAATGACTTCTTAAAGTTAAGGATTTAATTGTAGTTTGACACTCATCCGTCAGTCTATAAATTGATGAATGACTGTCAAATTGCAATTAAAATTACAATTAGTCGAATTTCAATTATTTTTGTTAAAACGTACTTTACTTACGACTATTTTTATCAGTTATTGTTTATTAAAATTTAGCTCATTGAATTAAAAAAAAAACGTATTAGAGTCTTAATTTCTTGTGCTGCAAGAAAAAAATTTAAGAAACAGACAATATAAGCATTTAGTACGCTAATAAATTTTAGGTAATTTACAAAGTTCTAGACCAAAATAAGTGAGATAAAAAAATGTTTGGTTTAAATTTAAGTATCAAAAATTAATGGGCGTTATCAATGAGGGTAAACGAAATCTGAAATAAAAAATCAATTTAAAACAGGAGAGTTTTGGGTCATTTTAAATTTCTATATCCTTTCGAAATTACTGCCCACATGACATATATCACGTTTGGAAACGATGGCTGCTTTCTTTATGCCCATAAATAATTTTTGGTTTTTAGATTTCAATTAAATCCTAGATATACTTGAAACTACAAAGTTTCTCAAAATACGAATTTTATGCAGTTTTCGTCACTGAGTATAGAACGATTTTGTAAACTAAACAATGTATACAAAATAAAAGTTTTATACTACATTCGTAGAACAAAGCACCAATTAACAATATTTTAATTAAGCTTTTAATAAATTAAATACAAAATGTTTCATATCTTAACATGAAATATTCATATAGATTTTAATAATTGATCATTTCATGAAGTAGCCACAAAATTACGACCAATATTATTTTATCCAACACGAAATTTAAAATTTCTGAAATGACCCGTATTCCCCTTGTTCCTACGTTAAAATTTTTGCATTTGATTAAAATTTGCTGCATAGCCATAATGAAAAGGGATCTAAGTCAGTAAATATGACCTCGAATACTTCTGCGACCACCAGCGGTAAACGATAAAAGCTCCTGAATACTGGTAGTTCAGTGCGGGGTTTGAGTTCCGGCGAACAGGCTGACTGCATGGGCGTTTTGTGGTTTTCCTCATGTGTAATGTGTAGGCGGTTTTTCTCAGAAAGACCTCCCTGGGCATCCCTTCCTTTCCGTAAAGTGCCTAAGGCTGAGCACGTAATAAGTAAAAGAATACCTCCGCGAATTTTGCTAGAACAGAATGCAACAATGTATTTTACTAATTGGGCATTATATTCTATGGAAGACCACATAAAATGTTAAATGTTTTGCATAAAAAACATTATCTCTTCCTTTAAAAAAATATTAGTTATTGCATCTTATGTTGAAAACATACGTCTTGGATTACATGTAAGGAAATTAAGCCTGTAATCACTTTTTCAAACACCGTGTAAATTGCTTAATAATTCAGTAAGAAATGCAAAAAAAAAAAAAGTTGTTTTACATTATGAATGAATGACCCCGAAATTATAGTTCTATCATGAAATCCTGAAAAAAAATTCTGGTTAGCAATTTTACTAATAATCGATTAATCTCCTTTAAGATATATATCGATAATACTGGCGATTACACTGAAAAGTGTTAATAATTAAATATTCTGAACAGAAAAAATAGCAGAAAAACTAAGTTTATTTTGAAAAATTTTCATTCCTGGTACACTTAAATTTTTAACATATGAATAAACTTGTGTAAATCGTTTGTTTATGCATTTTTCTTCTATTACATTATTCAGACAATATTTATTACTTTGATGTAAAATACTTCATAAAGACTACACGAGTAAATAATCTTCCAAAGCTAATTATACTTCAACCAGTACACCCCCAGTTTCGTATCGAATCAATAATACTTTAAATTAAAATGTCCAGGCTAAGTACTTGTGTCCTGTCCAGTATCCAACTCTTGTTTTCAGTCCCCTATGAACTGTCTGCCAGTGAATATTTTTTTTCATGTGTTAATGTTGATGATAACAGATTTGATGGATACATGATTATTTCAAGCAATCACACTAAAAGGTAAAAAAAGTATTTTAAATTAATGCATTTATTGCTTTTAAATAGCCCAGTTTATTACTGAGTAACCTCCCAGATTAAATTTGAAGGTTTCTTAGCTTTTAATGGATGGCAACACGCTGACGCGTGGAAGATAAAAGTATTTTATTTCCAGCTGTGGCAGCGCATTGCTTTCACACAGTAATTATGTTTCAGTTCTTTAATTAAAACTGCGAGTTGGTAAAATTTAAAAACAAATATCTTACTATTTTTCGAATAACAACAGTCTTGCGCTTTGGAGATAAAGTTTGAGAGCGCGTTCAAGATTAATTCCCAACATTGTTGCCACTGACCGCTTTCAAATCGGCCAATGTTCGCTTTCAGATCGTGGAGTTTGTTAATGAAAAATTCCTTAAAATTTTACAAAATATGAAATTAATAATAAAATTAATTCGAAATTCAAAGTTCGGGCTTCTAGGTGCACATGTTGGGGTAGAGGACTATGTTACTCAAAATTGGAGGCCTCTAGGTACCGTCGTTTTTTCTTATTGCTAGGAATGTATATATATATATATACATTCATGCGGATTCTTCATTATTTAATTCTTTAAAAATAATACATGCCAATGATATTTGCTGGCAATAATTTGAATTATTATAAGGTATTTTCTCCCTTCTTTCCGCGTGCCTTCGTTGTGTAATTGAAAGCAAACTGGAAGCGTATTCGAGATGTCCAGGGTTCGAGTCCCGGCGAGGGCCTTGCTCTTTTTTCTGGTTTCCCTCTTTGAAAAAAATCCTAATGACTCTATAAAGTGATGCGTCGTTTCTAGAGAATCAAAGCAAAATCTCATTTCAGACTAATAGCCCCTTTTGGGCTAAAAATCTACTGTTTAAATTCTTTGGCAACACTTAACACTCCGTAAGTATGAGCATTGATTATGTAATTTCGTTCACGGCAATCCCATTAGCCTTTTTTAATATGAAATGATTCCATTTAAACATAATAAAATATTAATGTCATTTACGGTTTTCAAATTACCGCAGTTCTTGTCACGGGGCAGTTTTTGAAAACATTTACTAAATTTAACATTTTATAGAAGCATCAAGAATAAGAAAATCATTTTTGTAATCGAATTTGTCGAAGGGAAAAGAATTCAAACTCTTGAGATGAAATTTACTCGAGAAATCATTGATTAAATCTTTTGTAAAGTGTATATAAATATTGCAAAAGTTACTATGAATACTTTTCGAGAATAAATTTTCAGTTGACACTAACTTCGTAGTAAAAAATAAATTTAAGAGCCATAGTTTCAATTTTTGTTTCCTAGAAATGATAACATTTAAATTCTTTTATACTTTCCACCACTCACTTTTTATACAACCCCTGTAAACTAGTTCCATTGAGAGAAAGTGGTTTAAATCATATTACAATTTAGACTTTTTTTAATAACTAATTACCCGTAAGAGAAACTATTTTGATTTTAAGCACCTTTCGTAAGAAAAGGGACCAAATTACTTCAGAATTTCTCTACCGTAAATCAGATTAAAAAAAATGCACACGGCTAAAATTATAATAAAGGCAATTTTTTCTAACTCCTACTTCAAATTGCTAGCGGGGTTACGGCCAATTATTCAATAAATTTTAATAATTCAATAAATTCCAAATTTTGTGCAGGTTTCCTGAAGCACGTTGCGTATGAAATAAAGTAAAATTCAGCTTTCCGTGGAAACAGGGAAAATTAGAAATTTTGAGTTTTAGGTAATATATAAAATTATAACATATCTTGGAAAAGCTAACACAAGCAATTCTGAAGTTTAAGATGAAAGAAGAATTACTGCACATACTGAGAAAACGAGCATGTTGAAACAAGAAGAATGAACAATAAGAGCATTTTTCAGACACAGCTATACTAATTATTAAGAACGAATGCATCACAAACGTAATTATGCCATGTAAAATTACAAATCATTTATCAAGTTTTTTAATGAAAAATGTAGCAATTTATTATAAATAAATTATCAAAGATTTCATTGAGCAAAATTATCTTTGTTGAACAAGTTTACCATTTTATCTGGGATATCTATATCTATCAAGTAACTTTTCATAAGTATTTGCATATTCCAGAATGTTTTTATACAACAATAGAATTTGTGTTCCCGAAACATTTCGATTCTTCCCCATTTTCATTCATCATTAACGACGAAAGCTGATATTCTTTTAAACCTGCCTACTAATGCATCCCTGATGCGTCCCAAGTATTTGTTAGAGTCGATTCATTCGGCCCTGCCTTTCTCCATTAGTTCTAGGATCAATACTGTAAAGGGGTTGAGATGAGAGTGGCGATAACTGTCTCATTTGTGGACCAAGATGAATGGACGATGCATAATTTCCTAACCAAAGTTATTCAAGGAGGACTTGCTGATTGCTCTCGGAAGCGTATTAGCAATGCAAAGACAGGCTAATACGTGTGACGTCTACTACTCATCTGCGTCTTTTGTGAATCGTACGTGGGGTGGAATTTTAGGATTTTTCGGGCTACAGGTCATGCAGCACGCAATTAAATTGAATGGAAGCTACACGAGGCGTATTTTGAAGTCCCCTTTATTTTTGTACAGAAGTTTGCTCAAGCAGGATCGCTATACAAACACAAATTTTTACGAAATTCTCTAGAATTTTGACATGAACTCTTTAAAGAAGTTTTGTATTTTTGTTAATGAAGTTTAAAATGCGGCATCACCACTTATATAGGAAACTTCTACAAGAATGCATAACTAAATGGCTCTCGAATACTCAATTTCATGTAAGCTACTACAATAAGCGCAGCTTCGTGTTGTACAGATCGTCAATTTTTATCTAATAACTAAATGTTGAGGGAACAGCTCAGCGAATAATCGCTTAAGTTCAGAAACAGAGACGTAAACTCAAGAAGGGTTAATTACCCTTTTTTACTCAAAATAAAGGTTCACAAATGGCCTCTTTCTCAGAGCGTACAACAAAGCCTCCACTTGCGTTTAAACTCAAAAGTGTAAGAAATAAGAACTTAACTAATGACTAACTAAAGAGATTTAGCCGAAACTAACGCAGTTCTAAACTAGTTAGTCCGTAATATTAAATTAGCTATCGAAGTTATCAAGCACTCGTAATACGATCGAGCGTAGTAGCAGCTTAGAGAGACCTTAGCCAAAAGGCAAACGCTCTATTCAGGAATCCTATTTCTCTCTACCGAAGTCAGTGGAACTTAAACGCTATCTTCTACTCATTTGTATTTAACGCGATTCTGAAGCCTCATTCTGGTAAGGAATGGTAAGCTGAAATTTGGATATATAGTAAAGGAGCTTTAATTTAAAAATAACTGTTATAAACTTAGGATAAACCTTGCCATGTGATCATGTTTGCCCACTGTTATGTTGAGAACATTAACCGAACGATAATACTAAACGATGAAAAAAATATACCCTTAAAAGTAGCAACGGCGTTTAATTAATTTAATATTAATTTTTAGGTATATTCGCCGTATAACGTGCACCCAATTCTAAGGAACCTAAAAGAACGAATTGAACGAAGAAATCTAAATGACACACGTGCAATGCTGTTATCCTTTGAGGTAAGTTATTCGAAATTTGTTCTAGCCTTTCTAACAATGGTATACCAAACTGACATGCGATGAGGGGAAAAATATGTGTCTGGGTTAAATTTTTGAGGGAGTAAATATTCTTGCAAATAGAGTGGATTGTATTCAATGCAAATGTTCAAACGAATGCTATTGTAGGGTTTCCAGAAAAATGGAGATATAATTTGGGTAATGATGCATTTTCAATCCGAAAGAATTCTCAGAATTAGGATTCATATGTTGTTTCTTTTTGTAGTCATTTGGAACCATAATTTGGAAATGAACATTAATTGAATTGATTTTATTTGAAATACAGTTGATTTAATGTTCCTTTTAGTAGTAAATTTAGTAGTAAATATGGCTCTTACCAAATGGAACAACACAGTTTTGCTTTCAGGTGCAAAGTCATTCAGTTTGAGAAAGAAAATGGAAATCGTGGGGGATGTTTGCTGTTCGTGAAAGATGGAACGTCTGATGATTACTTATTTTTGGATCAGATTGACAGTAATGGTGAAGATGAAACAGAAATCGATGATGTGTCTGAAGACGTAACGGAAGACAAACTTTTCAATAATAATAATTGAACGATGATGAAGATGAAATTGAACGATAATTGAACGATGATGAAAATGACGATAATGAAAATTTTTAAGTTCAAAATGTATGTCATTTCTTTGAAATAAACCGTAACTTTTGTATGCTTTGACTATAATTTTATTCTATATTTTTATGTTAATTTATTAATTTGATGTTATATTTTTATGTTAATTTATTTAATGTTTAATCCATATTTTAATATTTGTCCATACTTTTAAGCTATGGCTATTATATCCGGCGTATTAAGTGCACCCGTAAATTTTAATGATATTTTTGGTGTTAAAAGTGCGAGTTATTACGCAGGAATAAACGGCAAATTAGTGCTTTCACAGCATTTTAATTAGGAAAACATAAAAATATGTTTAGAAAATGTTCATAATATCTTTCATGCAAAAGTTCTTTTATAAAACTGTTCATAACGTTTTTGAAAACAATTTGACCGATGCTATAGCCCTAATCTTAATATTCGGAGGGCATCCCTCATTAGGAAAAAGTATGAGAATGTAAAAATTCAAATTAGGTTATAAAGCAACCTTAATTTGGCGTAGATATTTTCAGGGAATTGTTTTTTCGACCTAAGGAAGAGGGACCTGTATTCTGATCACCCTGAAAATCGGTAGAGTTATTCAAAATTTGCTTCAGATTAAGGTTGCGTTTTTGCTCAGTTTTAAATATTGATTGAAATGCAATTGCGTTTGACAAAATATTTGGGATATTTCGCAAATTTTACAGTCAATTATGTTTTCATTTTTTATTGTCTACTTTTCTTCAGTTTTAAAAAAAAATCTCTAATATTTTTATGATATTGACCGAATTGTTAACTACAATCATGTATTTTTCATATTTTTGTATATAAGTGGGTAGGATTTCGTTAGTTCAACAACAGTATATGAAAAGTGATATTAAAAGCTATCACGTTGAACTGCCGTCAACATTATTTTCGTGCCACGATATGAATGAAATAAGGTGTGCTTTCAGACTAATTAGTTTTGCTTATATTATCACGATATACTTAATATAGTAAACTCATTTTAAGATGTCCACGAAATAATTTAGTTCTACATTATTTCAGTTTTCTGTGGACATAATCGTTTTAGTGAGATAACATTCAATATTACAGTTTATTTATGTTTTTAAAAGTATATTCAAAAATGGTCTTTAAGATATTAGTCACGACAAGATATTCCTTAATGCAAAATTAAAATATTTGTACATGCCTTTCGTAAAGTAGGTGTCCGCCAAAAACATCGCGGTAAAAGTATCGCAGATGAAAACATTGCGGAGAAAGCAACGCAAGGCGAAAACATCGTCAGACAAAATATCGTGGGGAAAAGTAAGCAAAGAGAAAACATTGCAGACCTAAAGCGTCAAGCTTCGCAGTTTAAAGATACTGCAGTCGAAAATATCGAGCTGTATGAGCATGTTAATAAAGGGGAATAGAAAGTCTCAAGGCTGTGAGAGCTTGCTCTCATACCACTATGCCAACTGGTTGACATTTTGTTCAGTATTTTATTATCTTAGAGCACAGTAAAAATGCTTTTCTTTGGCTAATGTCGGTCGAACTATATGAGCATATGACTAAAAGGAGATAGAAAGGTAGCAAACAGAGAAAATTTTAAAACTGAAAAAACAAATCCTCGTGTTGTTGTTGCTATTAATACGGTTATTATTCGAAGAAAAGAGAGGACTAGATTTATACGTGAGCCTACTAAAATATTAGAAATTTATAATGTACTAAATCTAGTAGTACGGAAGTTATTAGAGTCTGTCACAATAGGAAAGACAGTATCCAAGAAAATAAAAATAGGCCAGAATTCTGTTGTTGTTGCTCTCTTGTCTGACCTGTATGTCAGCCCAAGCCCACGAAATTCTCCGCGGCAAGAAGCACAAGTTTAAGCCTGTCGTTGGCAACAGCCTTGAGCACCTTATAGGTGACAGTGCAATTTGGATCAGTTCCGCCTCCAACTTTCATGGGGGGCATCCCGTGGGGTACTGGAGAAGCATTCATGACTGCTCCGAGATTCGAGCCCGAGCTCTTCGTCAAGGCAGTCAGCGACGCTAGCCACTATATCGTTTGGGCGGCGCGAGAATTCTTGTAATATATGGATGACAATATGATAAAAAATTATTCTTTAAAATAATTTCGGCATTTCAATATGTTTGAACTCTGAATACAAAAAATACATCAAGGAGAAAGACTCATTTAAAACCTTAATTTATTAGTAATCTTATTTTTACGTTGCTAATGACATTCTAGTTCCTGTAAATACCATTTATTTTTCTAGATGTAAGAACTTTTGAAGTTATTTAGATAGTATATTAATAAAATTATAAAACTTATCTTCGTAAGTGACAGAAACTTCGTATATTTAAACAGAAATTATTGAAACATTCAGATTTTCAGAAAGCATATAAAATAAGTTCAGATCTGCGATAGTCAGCCATCTGGCAATAGTTCGAACTATGTACAATTTTTGTGAAAATATATCGCCGAAGCATACATTTTTGAGATAACTGTTACACGACTGGTGTAAAAGTTAGCAGGTAAAAAATACATTTTTTGTGAGTATATATTTACATATAAAATAAATGTCACACTTGTTAGAAAGATATTTTTCGCGCTCCCATACTTCGATAGGTTGTATTTAAATAAGCTACATTTACATATATATTGAAGATTTTTTTTTTCATTTTGAGATATCTGATTGTAGCAGTTTGCTTCCCTTGGTAATAACACAAGTGTATTTTTATCTATCCTACAGACACAGAAAATTTATTTTTCTTACCTAATTCAGCAAATATCGCTGAACTCCATTTAGTTAAGTCAACGACAACTTCATACCAATCGATAGAGAAAGGGATGAGGTAAGGCGAGATTCTGAAAAGATTATTAGCATTTACTCAAAAATGATATTTCAGACTTTCGCATTTCAAGCAATTAATCACGGTCAAGTAGATTCATAGTTAGTAATTTATGCTACCATGGAAGAGGAAACCTTTTCTCAAATGAAGTTATCTATCTTGGTTCAGAAAAAAACTGTCAGATTGACAGCATGTTTGAGCCATCCCTTGAGCCAAAAGCAATTTTATTAATTCTTTTTCAATGTAATTTTTTAACGTCTATTAGAAGGTAAAAATATCAATCCTCAGAATCTTCCTGCGTCGATGCATTATGATATATAAAAGACTTCTCCGAATACTCAATCATTTTTATTTTTTTTCTTATGATTGCTTAAATATGGATGAATTCATGCAATAAACTCGGGTGAACCAAGGGTAGCATCTTTATACCCATAATATGTGTCTGTAATTTTGCTGGCTTAGTGGCAATTTTGATTGATAACATCGATTGATTATTGATGAAATCCAGTTTGTTGCCACAAACACACTACTGTTTCGGCCCTCCTTATTTTTATGATTGGAAATACCAACATTACTAAAACCTGTAAGAGAATTTGGGAGTCCCTAAAATCTAGAGCCTTGTAAGGCTTTATTTAGTTTTTTTAACCAGTTATTTTATGTTAATTTGCTTTCACGTCTTTCTTGTTTCCCATTTTCCTACAAGAATATAAATTTCTAATTCCCGTATGTTCAAATTAGGTTGAAAGGAGAATGTATTTAAAGGAAGATTTTAGGGGTTAGCATCAGAGCGTGTTCTGCCTGTTGAACGCCACGTTGTTAATTTGATATTAAAGGTGAATTATTTTTGAGTAGTGTCCTGGGGGGTGCGGTGTTCGTGCCACTGGACTTGTCACGCCGACTTTAGATCGTGTGTTACTCCATTTGTGTAACCGTTAGGCTAATTTACTTTTACATAGTTAAGTCAAATTAAATAATTTTAATTTAAGCTATAAATGCTGGCTGTCTGTTAGCGAGTAAAAGTAAGAGAATCTGCCTTAACTGATCTTTTTTGTATATCAAATCATTTATTTACCAGTGGAGAAGACAGCAGACTTATTAGTTATAAATTGCATAATAATTTATTCAAGAAGAGTTATCAAGTTGATGCACATTATGGAAAGAGTAATTGTATTCATTGGAATAACAACAAACTATTTGTGGGAAATACAGATGGTATTATGAGTGTCTTAGTTCCATGTGAAGAGAAATCTCAGTATATGAGATTGTATGACGAGTAGTGCACTTCTGTTAACTTTTATTTGAGTTAAGTAAAGGAGTCTTCTACAACCTGTCTCAGTGTCTGTGGTACTTTACAAAATATAGTGATAATTCACTTAAGGTCTTAAAAGTTTCGTACATTTGATGCTACCAATGAATACCAGATTTTATAACCCAAAATCAGCCTCTGCTTACATTTTATAGGGTGTCCCAACAAAATCGACGAATTTAATATAACCTAATTAATACATTATTTTCGGAAAATATTTTTAAGTGCTTAAGAAACAGGCGAATGGTCCGAATTAAGACTACAGGAAAATAATGTATACGAGAAAATATATTATTTTTAGAAAATGAAAAATACTTTTATGTGGTAAAAAAAAGGAAAAAATTCTGATTTAAGAAATGTCGAGTTTTATTTCACCTGGTAATTCTGGTATTTTATCACTGTCAGTTCATTTGGCAGCTTCGTTGCAGCGTAGAAATGGAATGCTACGCAAAGGAACAGTAGGTTTTGATTGTAAAAAACTTGTTAGAAGAATGCACAATGTTATGTACAAACTGTTACGAAGTTTCATGTAGTCCTTAAACGTAAAAGTGCACATAATGAATTACCTAAGTTCATAGATTGATAAAAATATTATGACTATGGTTGGACCACGCTCTCGGTCCAGCCGGCCCATTGAAAACATCTCTATTATTGGTGACAGTGTTACTGCAGTTCCCAAAAACTACGAACATAGAATACTAGGAAACTATCAACGAAAGGACGTAAAGAAGAAATTCAGTTCGTCTTTAGGCACCCTCAATAAATAGATATCTGAAAAAATGATTAAAAATTTTATCGAAATAGCTGATATCGGTGCTGAAGAACAAGTTGTACAGAAATTACATATTGTTAAGTAAGTTCCATTTTCTGAAAATAGAATACTTTATTGGGCATATTAAATCCAGGCTTTTCTTGGGACACCCTTTACTTCCCTTTCCATCAGTCTATTGCTATTTTATACGCACATAGCACTTTTAGCGTATAATTTTGTTTATTTGAATTTATAGTTACCTTTTATTCTTATTAGGTTTTATTTAATGTATAGAATTACAGAGCTTAAGATTCTGGCTCAATCAACATTTAAATTGTGAAAATAGCTCAACTTGAAGCAGAGACGTACGCAGAATCCTATTTAATTTGTTGCTAAACTGTCATTGAATGATTAAATGTCGAATGGCGAATTTTTGGAAGTTTACGGGAAACATCTTTTGGAAATCCTGGGAGAGATTTTGTAGAAACTTCCAGAGGACTGGAGAAACCTATACATTCCGCTTCGTTTCAACCTCTGGATTCAGTTCAGTGCAGAGATTTAACTAAAGGATACTGTTTAAAATTGGCGTTCAGAGATTATCTTGTAAATGATGTCGGTGATCTGCGATATTCTTTGCATGCTTAAGAGATTTCGTCTTTATTTTCTGTTGCTATTCTTGAGCAATTTACAGCTGTTCATTTTATTGCATGTTGACACTTACAACAATAAATTCCCCAAGTTTTCTGCTCATTAATAAAGAGATATGAACCAGCAGCTCGCTTACTTCTATATAGATATATCCGGGTGCATATTGCTCAAATTACACAAATTTCAGTTTTTTTCCTACTTGTAATATCAGGCAATTTAGCACGTAACCTTTCTCTTTTCTACGGAAAGAAATAATCCCAGTCCTTTTTATATCTGCCGTGGAAAAAATACAAAGCTTGTAACAAAAAAAAAACTGTTTACTTTTACTTGTGGTTTTAAAAATATTCTTTTCAGTCCACAAAGATATTTTGACCACATTTAAGATGGGAATGGGACTATTCACGGCGGCCGTTTCGCCATCGGGCGTTTTTGTCGTCGGGCAGTTTCACCCTCAAAAAAAGGATGTTTCGCCGTCAATACATATTATTCTTTACATGACTCTATTACATCTTGCCGTGTCATATTAAGTTGATTTAGTTTAATAATTATGTTTATCTATTGTATATTTAAGAGATATTTTTCTTTATATGCCTGTATTATACCTTGCCATATTATATTATTAAGTTTATTTAATGTCGGAATTTTGTTTATCTATTGTATGCCTATAGCTGTCTTAAATTTTGAAAGAAAAAAAACTTTTGCAATTAAACACCTGTTCTGGAATATTTATTACCTAGAATTAATGACGTTTTTTCCTCTAAAAACAGTTTATTTGGAAGGTGGGATAATTAGGTGTATTGTATGCGTATAATAGTGAACTGGCAGATTAAAGTCTGAAGAAATTTTGACTAATCATCTGGATATTGCACCCGCATAATTTTAAAATTGATAATGTACCTTGTGTTATATCTGAGGTTTAACCCTGATACTGACATAATTTTCTAACTATGTGTAATTTCTTTATGTCTCATTTTTGTAAGTATCTATATATATTATAAGCAACCTTTATTACGTATACAAAAGGTAAACTTTATTATTAAACTAAGTAAATTTAATACGAGAATAATCTAGTCATGTAAAGAAAAATACGTCTTGACGGCGAAACGTCCTGACGGCGTTTCAGTCCTGATGGCGTCTTCGCCACGGTGAAATGGCGACGGCGAAAAGTCCTAGATCCTTTGAGATTATCCTTTATCTTATAGCCTTTGTTATAACTCTTTTAAGGAACTCATCTTGTAGTCATTAGGTTACTTCGAAAGCAGGAGCAATGAAACATGAGCAACGTCTTCGCCGGGAATCGAACCAGGGACCTCTCGGTTATACATCGAGTACGCTGAATACTACACCACGAAGGCATGCGAAGAAGGTGGGAGCAATACCTTATATACTCCCCCTATTAAAGAGCCCCTGGGATTCAGGACACCCAATCGCTAAATCCCGGTGGTGGAGAATCATCATCCACCACCTTTTTTAGTTCGAGCGCCAGTGTAGAGGAATTAGGTTATTTCGAAGCAGGAGACATGAAAAATGAGCAACGCCTTCGCCGGGA